>CM053788.1:74023161-74320661 GCA_028749045.1 Cupressus sempervirens | reverse complement strand
GCACTTGGTAAGAGCTATAACTTATCTACTTGCATTCAACTACAAACATTAATGCAAAATGTAATTGTCTATGTTTCTCCACTATCTTTAGTTCTTAAGTTCTATGTACAATTACAATTAATTTTAATACAATTTAAAGATAATTCAAGATCTAAAAGATCAAAGGATATAAAGAATGTTGTTCTAATACATTTTGCATTCTTTCAATTCAAAATTTTATTCCTCCATCTCAACACTTTATTGCCACACTCTGCAGTACTATAATCATAACACATATGGCAGGAACTACGACACTTTGTGTCTCTTGTTAAAGATGTTTCTTTGTGACCAATATATCAATTCTTCATTAAAAGAAACAAGAATGTTGCATTGTGTCATTATTATAGATAAAAGATTTTACCTTAAATAACATAATATTCTTTTTTATATTATATCATATTTATCCTTTTTCATTTTATACACAAAGAAATAGAAAGAAAAAAGTATAATGATAGAAGATGTGAAATCAAATATTCTGAACCCAAATGGAAATAGACTATACATACCTTTGTTAAATCAATTGCTTTTAAATGGAATGACAAACTTTAAAATATTTATATTTTTTCAATATAGATTTACATAATATTGTTTATATCTATTTTATTTATAAAAATAATTATCCTATATTTTAGAAGGATGGTTGCATTTTATTATTATAGTATCTTTATGGCTAATTATTTATTTATAAGTAGTATTGTAATTGATATAGAAAAACCTAAATAAAACAAATGAGTGACAATAATATAAGAAGTAACTCATCAAGTGAATCTAAAGTTAGAGGGTGTCTAGTTTGTAATAATGGAAGAAGTAAATTAATATGAGTGTATTGATTACTAATAGATGCGACCATGTACAATTTTTTTCTTTCTAATATAATTTTGTTTGCACTATTTCATATCTTCAATATTGATGATATAAAATCATAATACCCAATTTAATGCAATGATACTATTAACAAATAGTATTTTTATGTCTTTGGACAACAATTTAAGTTATTAAATTTCTTATACCTTAAGCATATCTTTCTTTAAATTATTATTGAAGAAGCCTTACAAGGGGTTTAGCCCTTACATAAACAAGGCCCTAAGGAAAAATTATAGGTCATCAACAACACATAGATAATAGAATACCACAAAACACAAAGGTTAGAATCCCTTCAAAGGAAGGTCTAAACTCACACCATAAGAGAAGATGAGCAAGTGTTTGAAGAATAGTTCATCCTACACCATTGAATAATTGTCCATGTGATGTTTTCCTTAAACTCCAGTTGACCGCACAACAACTAGAGTGCCAATTAAGAAGTTGAGCAACATCATTAGAAACTTAGTGTAGAGTAGGAGCAGAAGCATTAGGAGAGGAAAGGTACACATGGTCAAAGAGGGTTTATTTTGAAGTGGTACTAGGGAAAACAAAGTAAGTGGAAGCTAGAAAAAGACTTGGATTACAAATGGAATCCTAACCCTAATTAACAACTTGGGCATCATCTAGATTAAATTAGCAGATGTTTCATCATCAACAAGATGTGAACCCTAAGAGGAATTTTAAAAAAAAAAAAAAACTATCAAATGATAATTAATTGCATCCTTCCACTAAGTAGCAACACCCTTATGACACAAAAGAGCACATTTTATATCCATAAAATCACTAGAGAAGAAACATTAACATTTTTATTTTACTTTTCATAAGATTATTAAATATATTAAAACAAACCAAATTCTAGTACTTAGTATAATACACACAAATGTTACTATCAAAATTTCTATGATTAGATTATATTATGCTTAATGCATGATTGTTCTATTGGGTGTTACCGATTAATTTGATATTTCCCTAGAGAATCATCTAAATATGGCATGTTGGTGCCAATTTAAATATTTTCATGTACAAGCCAATGTAAAAAAGAAACATATTTGAAGTAAAAAATATTAGGATAAGGGAAAGTTAGGTGCAAATAAGGTGGCTAGAAAAATTGCATACTTGATTCTATATAAGAAATATAAAATCTCTTACAAGATGGTTTATAAAGAAAGAGTAAACAAGTAATGTTGTGTCTAAGATTTTTATTGATTTATTGAAATTGTATTTAAGATAGATAAATTGCTAGTGGTATACTAGTTTATGCACTAAAACACAATATATTTAATATCAACATTACATATCAAAGGATAAAGAAAAATGAGTCTAAAATAGTTGCTTCACAATTTTGCACTTTACTCTTGTATTTGTGCACATTTTTCCCATCTCCACTCACCTACTCACATCTGAAGGTAGTTCTATGTTGATCTTTGGTGGCAATATGAATATGATTATATCTTGCAACATTGTAAATTACACCTCATGAAAATCATTCATCACATGTGATATAGGAGCATCCTGGGTGTAAGGACAACTTGCATCACTCAAAAACATTTTTGTTTCATCTTTTTCAATAAGGTTTGTTTTAGTGCAAAATTTTTATTTTTGGAAACTTACTGATGTAGCTGTGCACAATAGAAGCCTCAAATAGCAAGTTTTTAGGCAACTAGGCAAGTTGACAAGGTTGGTTAGAATCCTTCAAACACCTCAATAAGAGAGTTTAGTGATGGGAAAATTATCACAAGCATCAATAATAAACATGTAATAGGTTATCACAACCCCAAAAAAGGTAGGGAACCTAATCACTAGGTTTGCCTAAGTTCAAAAGCACCAAAACATAAGGATTCTTCAAATGCCTAATAAGGGTACATACCCTCAAACACAACATAAGAGAGACAAAAGATCATGAGATGGAATACAAAAATTCCTTAGACCCATTAAGGTCTGTATACAGAAATTTCAATGGTTGTTTGGTACCATACATGATTACAACATTTTGTCCTTACAAAGGCTAGCAGCCTCCAAACTGTAAACCAGCCATAGCATGAAATACTCCAAAATAAGGACCAAGTTTAAATTTATGGCCTAATTAGGCTACATTTACACTAAAAATACCATTTCACACATGCCAAATGGAAGGATGGCTATTTGAATATGTAGGGGCATATGAAACAAGTCTAAATCCAAATTTACAAACCTTGAATCACTCTAAAATGAAAGTTATAGTGATTGTTGTACAATGTTGATTGATGCATGTATGGAACCATACACCTAGGGTATGGTGGAAAAATCCACTCCTTGCTTTTCCATCCCTAAAACCTGAAAAATAATAAATTAAACTAATATGGCTTTCATTCCACCAAGGGGCATCAAATTCCCATGGTGGAAATTGCCAAAACAACAAGGCCCTAGGTGAAACCCTTGTTAAATGTTGATTTCCAGACACCTTTTAGTAAAAATTGAATAACTTGCAAACTATAGTAGATCAAGACATGAAACCAAAAGAAAATGAAAGATAACTCACTAATCTAACTTCTAAGGTCACTGGCAGATGTCCCAATGTCTGTATCGGTCTGTACAATTCTCTAAAATGTGGAATTTTGTAGGAAAATAGGTTATCTTTATTGATTTCTTGCCAAAATAAGTACATCATACCTATCACCTACCTATAAGGGCTTACTATAGCTTTTCCCCAATGGTTACAAGGCTAGTTTGAACCAACTAGACATTTGGGGAAGAGATTTGAAAGTTTGAACAACTTTTTAAGAAATTGCTCAAAAGTTATCAAGCAACTTTTTAAGCAACTTTGCATTTTTATACATTTTTGTGCCCCTAGTGACCAAACTTGGTCCAAGACTTTATTTTATGATCCCTGGACCTAAACATGAAAAAAAAAAACCATACTAATACCTATTCCTAAGATATGGGATCATTTATGACCAATAACTAGCCAAGGGCTTATAAATTGCAAATCCTGGAACTATGGTCTTGCAATGTGATCCAATGACCAATCTAGTATTCCTAAGGATGGTTAGAAGTCCTAATTACCTTAGTGAACTCCATGATTGCATGATGGTGGAGTGGGTGCTCTTGCACCACTTACTATCAGGGTAAACTTTAAGAAACCCTCTCCAGAAAAAAAGATATAAATTATTGGCAAATCTTTCATTATTTTGAAAAACCAAATTATTTTTATTAGTGAACTATCAATTTTTTAATTATAAATATTATTTACATTGGTGATTATTTTGGAATCATAATTTTTTAGTAGAAAATATTGGCAAATCTCAATAATAATAAAAAGTTTGCTAATCGTCATGGAATATTACAAATCAAAATTGAACATGTTTTATCTCGTGGAAATTATGAGGATAATTACATTATATTTTAAATCAATAGTGGAAACTAAATATTGGTAATATATCCCTAAAGTAACTAATAATTATGATAATTATTGGTGAATTAATTTTAATTTCTTTGATAATATATAATATTTAGGTGAATCAAATCTAATCATGTATCAAATATTTGTGGTGAATCTTTGAGTTTAAATTTTTTAATAAAATAAATTATTGAGAAATTTTAAATATTTTAGAACTAAATTTAATAAAAATGTGGTAATTTAAGTTGCATTAAATCTTAAATTATTAGCCAAATTACTAGCAAAAAATCTCTAAGATTCATATAATTATGAATATTCACCACTAAAAAACACCCTACTTACTATTTTTAGTAAGTTGGTCATTTGAGTTTGAAATTTTTTGATTTCATACATGGAAATTCATCTTAGATATATGATCACAGTAGTTAAGTTTCAATATCATCCCACTATTGAGAATTTTTTGTACAAAATCTTTAAACTCAATTTGGAAGGGCTTAGAGGCTTTGAAATGAGGTTGAACCCTGACTGACAGTGCATAAGCAATTAGGGAACTATAGTTTAGTAGATGACATTTATGAAAAGTGAATATTATAGTCAATTGGCACTACAATAAAAAAGTTATGGTCTCTGAAAGTTGTGCTACCTAAAATTATTTAAAAATATGAAATTATTTAGACTAACTCTAATGTAATAAAATATAAAAGATAATAATAATTTAGGGTCGGTTGGCCTCAAGGTTCTAGGTTGTAAAATTCTAGAACCTTCTTGGGTGGTGAATTTTTTTATATATAAAGATGGCTTGTATAATTGTCTAGGGAACTTTGAGGTGTGGCTGGTGGCTTTGGCTTATAGAATATTGTAAGGAAATTCCCATGTGGCTTTCATGTTGTAATTTCTAAATTTGTGATTCCATTCTTTTGGAAATACTAAGAAGCCAACTTAATGTTCTCACAGCTTTTTGTTGTTTCTCTTTTTCTATTATGTGTTTGTGTGATTAAGAAGATCACCCTTCATCAAGTGGTATCAAAGCACTTGAGTTCTTGAATGTGTAGACTGATCACCAATAGTGAGGCAATTTGTACTAGGACCATGGTTGTGGGTTTGAGTGATAAGCATGAAAATGCCTTCATGAAAGGAACATGGTGGAAGAGTTAAAGGTGTGATGATTAAGAGTTTTAGAGCCCTCTGGAGACAAGTGTAATCATTACAAGGGGAGATTTTTTGAGGAAATACATAATATTGTAAGGAAAATACCCATGTGGCTTTGCATGTTGTATTTTTTAAATTTGTAATTCCATTCTTTTAGAGAGAATAAGAAGGAAACTTTATGTTCTTGCAACTTCTTGTTGTTTCTCTATTTATGTTATGTGTTTGTGTGATTAAGGAGAGAACCCTTCATCAAGTGGTGTTAGGGTAAGAACTTTTGAGTGTATAGATAGATCACCAATAGTGAGGAAGTTTACACCAGGACCATGGTTGTGGGATTGAATGATAAGGGCAAAGATGCCTCCATGAATTTTTGGTGGAAGAGTCAAATGTGTGATAATTGAAGGTTTTAGAGCCCTCTGGAGACAAGTGTAAGCATTGCAAGGGGAGATTCATAGAGGAATGGATATTGCAGTAAGAGAAAAAAGTGAGGATGAATTCAAAGAAGTGCATGTTGAACAAGATGAAGTAGAAAACATTAAGGATCTTGAGGAAGATAGGCATTTCAAGGCTATTTCCAAGATTGGGAAAAGACCCAATATTGAAGTTGTAAGAATTTACCTTAGGGAAAAATTCATCCAAGACCAAGGAACTCAAGCACAAGCACAATAGTAGACCAAAAGAGTATGATCAGTATAATGATATGATATTCAATTCAATGTGAAAGTACACTAGGAGTGCCTATATATAAAGGCCTCTGGAATGCTTCTAGAATGCCTAGTAATCAGCAACATGATAAGTCATACAACCAAGCACATGTCCACTATGTTTGGATTATCCTCCATTAAGCACATGAATAAGTGTGATGATGAGAGGATAAGCCTACAAGGGTGTAGCATGCAAAATTATGTTGTACACACCATGTGCTAAAATAAGAGTGTGAATAACTATGTTGTCTACATGACAACTCAGTTAATTATGCAAACTCTAGTGTTGTAGACACCATGTGTTGAATTAGAGTTTCTTATTCTAGTGTTGTCAACATGAAAACTCATAAGAGTACACGACTTCCTAAGTGTCTGACCAGAAATAATAAAATAATGCATTAACCTAAGTAAACTTAAGTAAAGTGTAATAAGTAAATATTTATTTACACCAACACCCCCCCTTAAGTGCAACTTAGGGGAACGCACTTAAGCTTAGGAAAGCTAGGATGAAATGTAAGATGGGTCTCGGCTACTAGGCCATGTTAGGTACCCATGTACAAACCAATGAAATCTCTCATAAAGTGGAGAAAGATGGAAAACTTCATGGGAAAAACCCTCCCCGAAAAAGAGAGATGAAAAATCAAGATGCATGGATGGATGGAGTAATCAAGACCACCTCCCCCCCCCCCCCAATTACAACATATGTTAAGTATATACAAAAGAGAAGCATGAG
Source organism: Cupressus sempervirens (assembly GCA_028749045.1). Taxonomy (NCBI): domain Eukaryota; kingdom Viridiplantae; phylum Streptophyta; class Pinopsida; order Cupressales; family Cupressaceae; genus Cupressus; species Cupressus sempervirens. The sequence continues at coordinate 74,313,799 of CM053788.1, read as the reverse complement.
AAGGAAAAAATCCCATAAGAGGAAAAGGTTCCCCCCATAAAAGAGAAGGAGAAGAGAGACAAGGTATTCCCCCCCCCCCCCCAAATGTAGAATGTTGATCAGTGATAGCTACTCCAATGTTGAAGTTGATCCATGATTGTGGAATAACGTTCCTCCCCTTTGGAAGAAACAATATCATAGGTACATATGAGATGCTTACCCTATGTGTAGAAAGAATCTTGATGATCAATGATACCTCTAAAACCTACTCAACTGCCCTTGTGTCAATACTAATAGTTGTCCTATCCAATACTGCTAAAAAGAACAAGTGCAGTTCTAGCAAGGATGGATGTAGAACCTATTCCAAAGAACCATCTCTCTCCTCAAATGATAAAGAGACCTCCTATAACTGCTATACATAAGAATCCACAACCATATCAACATGTAAAGATTGATCATGTAGAGAATGGACAAGAGGGTCAGAGTGAGCCCTAGCAACAACTAAAGAAGGATCATTGTCATCAAAGAGAAGATGTATATCATCAATGATGTCCCCCAAATCTACAATGTGTGACTCCACAAACAAACTTGAAATATTTTTCATGTAGTCATCCTCTGATGTTGGAGTTGGAAGACTAGGTGTACCCTACTATGTTGGACCTATCACTCTGGCTATATATGCATGTCAAATGTGTTGATGATGTGATCGTAGACTGCAACTGTCAATAGAATCCCACATATCTAAATCTATTGAACTACTATCACTGGTGTCACTATCAATTTCCACAATGTATGAAGTACGAAGAGGAATAGAGGATAAGTTGGGTGAACTTTCCTCAAAGTGAACATTCCTCTCTATGAAAATCTCATGTGTCTCAGGATCCATAAGTTTGTATGCCTTAACACTATCTTCATATCTAATTAAAATACAAGGCCTTAGTGGTGATGCCTTGCATCCCCTGGAAGATATGTTTGCCCATGCTAGACAACTGAAGACTCTAAAGTGTTTTATAACTAGTTTTCTGACACACCATGCCTCAAAAGGAGTCTTTCCATCAAAGGCATTATAAGGAGACCTGTTAAGTATGTGATTGGATCTGCTTATAGCTTTGACTTCAAGTGTAGGATCAAGAGACTTGGCTTGTATCATGCAACTTTCCATAGACTTAAGAGTTTGTAACCTTAGTGATGCAACATTTGTCTTGTGCAGACTAAATGCTGATGGATTCTGAAAATCAATACCCTTAAGTTTACATAAGTCTTTAAGTCTTGTGTTCACTTATCTACTTTCATTGTCCATCTAAAGAAATTTGATGGCTTTCCTTGATTGCTCTTTAACATGAGCCTTGAAGGCTAGAAACTTGTCCAACACTTCATTCTTGTGATGAAGAAAGTAGACCCATGTATAGTGTGAAAATTCATCAATGAAAGTGAGTATGTAGCAACCCTGGCTAACTGATGTTACTACAAAAGGACCTGCTAAAACCATGTGAACCAACTGAAGAAAAATTGGTGTTCTTGAAGACTTACTTTTAGCAAACTTCTCCTCTAGATGCATATCCACTGAACATGTTGAACATTCACCTTTGGAAAAGTTGATTATAGGTAGACCTTTGACCATATTGTTTGAGCAAAGTTGATGAAGATAGTGGAAGGAAAGATGGCCATACCACTCATGCCATAATTTGATTTGTGAATGAGATTGAGTCAACAAGACATGCGAAGGAGACTTATGCACAAAGTGGAAGAAAGAATAAAACCTTGTGTCATGATTAACTTTCCCCATTGCAACCAATGAATCATTTTTGAGAGTGTGCACCATTACTAAATCTGGAAGGAACTCAACTTTATTGCCATCTCGATAGTGAGTGATTTGGTAAATTGAGAGGAGATTAGAGCTAAGGTTAGGAACATAGAGAACACCTTTGAATTTTCCATTTTCCATCTCCACATGTCCTTTCCCTTCAACTTCCATTTTTGTATTATCTCCTAAAAAGATGTGTGGTACCTTAGATTGCTTCAATGAAGAAAAATCTCCTTTTCAAGAACCCAAATGATATGAGGCAACTAAGTCAAGAATCCATTCCACTGAAGAACTTGATTTTTCCATAAGTGCTTACCCTTTGACCTTTGAATCTGAAGATAAAGATCCTTTCTTGTTATAAGCATTAGGCAGTGGAACATTGTGTTTCTTTATGATTTTTGTTAACTCATCAATCATTTTATGATAACACTTATGTTCATCATGACCCAACTTCTTGCAATAGGCACACTTTTTCTTCTCCTTATTAGTGTCCCCCTTCTTGTTTGAATTTGAGGAAGACTTGCCTTATTAATTTGATGGTGGTGTTGTCTTTTCTGTATCCTCTTGTGTGTTATTTTTCCACTTCTTCTTCTTTCCCTTTCCTTTATTTGAAGTTTTCAGAACCCTCATTATTGGCCACCAATGCCTTAGACTTGGATGACTGGAGAATCCCCATTGATTGCAACTTCTTTTCTTCATCATCCAACAATTGAGCATAATGATCAAAAGTGACTTTCTAATAGGCAGCCCCTAATGTAGTCTCTATGGTGTTGTAAGAAGAAACAAATGTGGAGTACTCAAATGGCTTATTATTATGAATGAGATAGATTAACTTGTCATCTTTAATAGGACTACCACTATCATCAAGATTTGTTCTTAATTCATTCACATTAATGATGAAATCATGTATAGAAGCAAATGTCTTAGGATCTAGGGAGACAAGCTCATCTCTAATTTTGTAAATATCCTCCTCGGACACTTTAGCATATAGGTTTTTGAGGGCATCCCAAGCATCCTTGGATGTCTTGTACTTCTCTATTTGATAGAGGATTTTGTCTTGAACCCCAAACATAATATCACCTAGGGCTTTCGTATCTTTCAATTCCCATGCATTAATATCACCTTTAGATACTTGATCACCTATTGGTTTAGGATGGGTACCACCAACATATTGAGAAACTTCATTATGCATTAATTGGCACCACATTTTAATGGATCATGTAGCATAGTTATGTGGTCTTAATTTTGGAAACTTAAAATTTCCTATGATGGAAGAAATGAAAGAAAACAATAGGAAAAGAGAAACACATCACCAAGAAACCCATCCCCCCCCCCCCCCCCACCAAAAAAAAAAAGATGCTTTTGGCACTTTATACTTAGTGTGTTTACAATAGCCACTTGCCAATTTTGGCCTTAGTGGACTTCTAATTTTTCTATTTACAACCTCTTTATGAAGTACAAATCTAGAACTTTACAATGTACAACTATTTTGAAGCAATGCAAAGCAAAGAAATGACCTATTTCTCAAAGTGATACTTTTTTCCACACAACCCTATAATCTAATTGCAAATTTAGAAAGCAGACAAAAAATAATGCACTTTCAAAAAAAACAAAACCTAATTTTGAGTCCAGATGAGCCCGTACTGAGCATTTGAAGTTGCAAAATATAGGATTGGATAGCTACAGTCACCAAAAGATGCAATTTTTGACAAATTCATGCACCAAAACTAGAAAAGAACTATGCCACTGAAAATTTTAGGAAATTCTAGCCAAAAAAAAAAAAAAAAAAATTGCACCTGATTTGGAGTCCAGATGACTAAGTTATGGCCTCCCAAAGTTGGAGTGTCAAATCAAAAATGAATCTGGAGAGGGGTCTGATCAAAAAAAGATGAGGTTAAATTTGATGGTAAAATGAACATCACAGTAGTTCTATTTTGTCTCCAAATGATGGTCAGACAACCATTAATTTTAAGAGAGTGCCTGGCTGATGTCAGAAAGAAAATCACCTCCCAGGGTGTTGTGGTAGTATGAATTGTTGACTATATTTGTATGGATATACACATGGCATACAGATCTGACATGTCGCTTGTATGGAAGGTATTGCATGGGTTGCCGCATGGCAAACATGTGTCACTAGTTGGTTTTTCGGACATGGTGAGTCATTCGCTGACAATGAATTGTTGTCGCAGGTGGCTTCCACGTAGATGGGGCTATTTGTGACTAGGCACCATAGAAGGAAGACAAAATGCATGGCCACCACGTGATGTAGAGCTAGGAATTGTAGAATTCAACACTTGGCTAGGTTCTTTTTTCTACTACCAACAATTGGGAACTGACTACCTGAATTACTTTTGTCATTGCCAGAAGTTACAGCGTCATGTTGGCTGTATACGTCACCGCTTAAAAGGGTTGGTGGGAGCCAGAGACAAGTCTGCATTGCTAAAGTTTCAAAAAATAATGTTGTAATGAGTAATGGATTAATCTCACATAGGTGGGTGATTTGAATGCAAAGGGTTTTAAAACCCAAGGTTGCAAGGGAGTAATACAAAGGAGCTCGTTGTGGATGACTCAGTCATCGATGGATAGGCTTGGCTAGACTTTATGAGTTGTCGATAAAAATTGGTGCAGCTGTTAGAGTTATGTGATGTATCTAGAATGTGAAGTAAACTATCAAATGATGCTAGGAATATGTCGATCCAATAATGGAATATTCTATGTAGGGCTAGGGTGTCACTGCCTGATTCCTACAAAAAAGATTCTCTGCAAGTTGAATTGGCCTAAATTTTTTTTGAAAAAATACTCTAAAAATGGTAGAGAAATAAAAATGACATATCTAAAACTCAAATTAATAGATTGATAATGACCATACCAGATTTGTAAATTAGGCCTTCGAGTGTCGGTTTGCAAAAAAAAAATTGCCTCAAAATTGACTTTGGCCCAATATAGGAAAATTTATAGTCAATTTTCACCAAATTGACATTCTAGATGCAATGGTGAGGTCCATTTTGGCTCTAGACACTCCCAATGTCTGCATATTCTTTGGATCTAGGTCGAGGTGCTGAAGCAAGTGTGGTCTAAAATGGCTATGTGAAGAGAATCTCCCTTAGCTCTGATACCATGTAAGAAATTTCCTTAGGGAAAAATTCACCTAATACCAAGGAACTCAAGCACAAGAACAATAGTAGACCAAAAGAGTATGATCAAAATAACGATATGATATTCAATTCAATGTGAAAGTACACTAGGAGTGCCTATATATAAAAGCCTCTAGAATGCTTCTAGAATGCCTAGTAATCAGCAACATAATAAGTCATACAACTAGGCACATGTCCACCAAGTTAAATTATCCTCCATTAAGAATAGGAATAAGTGTGATGATGAGAGGATAAGCCTACAAGGGTGTAAGAGTGCGAACAATTGTGTTGTCTACATGACAACTTAGTTAATTATGCAAACTCAAGTGTTGTTAACACCATGTGCTAAATTAGAGTTTCTTACTCTAGTGTTGTCAACATGACAACTCATAAGAGTACACAAAATCCTAAGTGTCTCACCTATGAAATAATAAAATAATGCATTGACCTAAGTAAACTTAAGTAAAGTGTAATAAGTAAATACTTATTTACACCAACAGAAGTTCCCACATTTTTTAGGAAATTTGAACCCCAAGGAACTGATCAACTAGATCAATGAATTACAATATATTTTGAGTATGATATCAAAGATCCTAATAGGGTCAAATTTTTGAAGGCTTGAATAAAAGTTCATGCAAAAGTTTGGTGGTGGGAGAATCAATTAGAGCCAAAAAGTACAAGAAAGGAGAAAATAACAAGATGGGCTTGGATGGTTGATGAATTAAAGAGATAATTCATTCATGTTGGTTATGATTTCAATTTGCTAAAGAAAATGCAAGGGTTGGAGCAAGTGGGAAGATATGTTCAAGAGTGTACAGAAGATTTATATCAACTCCTCATTAGAATAGGCCATGTGGAGCTAACAAGGAGAAAGTTTCTTGTTACCTTAATGGGTTGAGGCCAAGTACTCAGGAGGATTTGAGTCTTCTTAGAGTGTCCAATATTAAAGTGGTATACTAATTTTCCTTAAGAGTAGAGAAAAAATCGAACAAGAAGTTTGAGAGTACACAAATTGGAAGAGATCACGGTGGAAGATCAAATGGGTGGTCTTATGGAAGCTGAAATGAAGATTAGAAAAAGAAGGATGAGGCTAGTAGTAGTTAAAATAAGAGGGGAAATAATTTCAATTGTTTCCATGATCAAAATAATAGGGATCAAAGGGGGAACTAATACATTAGGGGTCAATTTGTGACGACAAGAAAATGTAATGTGTTTTTGGCTTTTTTTTTTCAATTATAGCCCGATGATGTCACAATTGCGATGTTAACGAGATATAATAGAAAAAAAAGGGAACGTTTCTCATTTGTTTGAGGGCAATGTCGATAGATGCAGGCAAGGGCAATTTTGAGGGCAAGCCTATATGAGCTGGTCACATAGGAATTGGGGCAAAGGAGCATAGAAGAAGACTAGCCATCGGTATGAGTGTAGACAACTTAGTTAGATGGGGTATCTAAGGGTGGGGTGCAAAGAACTGGCAGAGTATAGAGATAAGCAAATGTAGGTTTTCCCTACTATTTTAAGGCCATCCCATCATCTAGTCCATCAATATCCATAACCTTAGTAGCAGTTCCCACCATACTAGGGCAACGATATAGCTAGAGTCATTGAAAGGAGACTCGTTGCCCTCTACTCTAGCCACTTATTCAATGTATCGAATAAAAAATGGAGGTGCAATAGCAGGTTGTGTTTGATCAAGAAGTTGAGCCATCATTTTAAAACCTTGATGGTCTGCCCCATTAGAGGTAATCTTTGATTGCAAAGGAGAATTAGATTCTTGCAAATACAATAGCAGTAGTCAATGTAGTATAATTCTTTCAATTTTTTCTGTGATTTAATAGACACCATCACAAGATTTATCTTCTAGTTTAGTTTTGTTCCTGCTCAAGATTGCAATAACAATATGGTAGAAGCCTCTGCAATTGAAAAAGCACTTTGAAGCCCAAGGAATCAAGGGTCCTCCATACAAACTATTCCATAGGAATACCACAGATATATCCAGGCTCATTGATGAGCAAGGAGCAAAACCCATGTCTGCACTCTCACATGATATAGTCCCTCACGTTCTTCCCCATATTTACCAGTAGACCAAGATCTACGGTACACTTACTATTCTTCATTGAATAAAGAACATAATGTTGACATTACACATGAATACATAAACGAATATGCACTTTTAAGCATTGTTTCAATACAAAATACCTCATTGATTTAGAAGAAACCAAGTTTCTCCATAAGGAAGAATATTATTGCAAGTGGAAATTAAGAGGTATTGTTGAAATTAATAGGCATTTGCATAATCCCAATAGAGATGAATGGTGAGGTTTAAGTTACTCCTAGCAACATATTGTAAATGCTCACAAATAAAGTTGTACACATTCATTGGTTTCTTCTTCCTCCCAATTTATTGCAATCTCTTGGCTTTTTTTATGTAATTTTTTTGTACTTATTAATGCACCTGACCTTAAAAACACTATATCATACACTTGTTTTTTCTTGCAATGAACTCTGGCATCAACAATGTTAAAGATTTTAGCTATGATAGAAATCTTTATCTCTGATTTTTCTCTATGTATTGAAATTGAGATAATACCTATGGATTCTGTTTATAGTTGGATATTTGAGATAATATTATATGCAGTGACATGTGTATATTTCTAATTAAAGATAGCAGGCTTCCAAAATCCACATTGAATTCTGTAGTATGTTTCTGGAATTTGATTGTGTAACATTATTTTTATAATTAACATTTCCAATCAAATTAATGTTTCAAATCATACACCATGATCCAATTTTTGGTTCATTTAACTCTTTCATCCTGATGATGGATCATGGAGTATGATTCAAATGGTAGAAAGCATGTTTCGGAGCTAGAGGCTGCTATCTCAGCAGTATGATTAGCAAAGTAGCTAGGAGCTAGAAAACTTAATGTTGAGGGTGATTCACAAATCATTGTAAATGCAATAATAAAAGGAACATGGTGGCTTAGCACTTGTAGAACTACATAGATCAAATTAATGCAGAATTATCTTCTCTGGATGACTCCAAATTATCACATTTGAGAAAACAAGGCAATAAAGAGACCAACACCATGTCTAATTGGGCACTATCAACTTCATCCATTGTGATTATTTCTTTCCTTTCTTTTATTGGCCACCACCAACTTCATCCATTTAATGAGGTATGCAGGCAACGATAGTGATGTGATGGGAGTTCTTGGTGATCCTTGTCAGAAGTGCCATGTAAGTACCATCAATTAGGTTGATAATGATTGAGAACATTTGTCTTGTGTGCCCCCAGAATTGAATCCTTGATACAAGCTAGATTTGGTAACCACATTGTTGTTTGAGAGGATTTTTGCAATTGGAGTGATGGAAATTGCTTTCACTCTCACTTGCACCAAGGAACAAAATTCTTATCATAGGAAGAGTAAGAAGACTAGGGTTGATAAAATGTTCAATTTTATGGACAATAAATTAATGGAGAGTGTTTTTCTTTTGTTGAGAGAGTTGTTCCACCAAGTTGAGAAATTTCACAAAACAAACATCGACATCCATTCCAAGATCATGGTATGGGCTCTGCAGTTGGGCATTGGGTGGAATGGAGGAGCTTTTTGCAAAGTCCATCCCAAGAATTGGGGTAAATTTGGGTGAAAAGAAGAGTGGACTGTCGAGGATTAAGGCACCAAGTACATGCTATTTTTGGTGGTTTGATGAAAGATTCAAAAATAAGAGGTTTATAGAGGCCAGAAAGGGATAGTTTTCAATGAAAATGGCGGTAATGATCAAGTTCCTGGATAAAGACAGAGAGAGCTTTGTTTTTCACTTTGTGTCACATTTGTCATATCATTCAACATCCCTGAACTCTCAAGAATTAGTCCTCATAAATTATTATGAGATTAATCTAGAATTTGAAGATTCTTGAATGTAAACAACTTTGGTGAGAGAATGTTTTACAACTCATTAAAAGACAAGTTGAGAAATCATAACTCTACTAGTTCTCCAATCCAAATTGAGATACACCCTTGAATTTTTTTTGCAAGTCAAATACTCAAAGTTTTGTGCAATTTGCAATAGGAGGAATACTATGATCTCCATCTTCACTGCTAGCTAGCCTTTCCTGGCTTTTCGAAACCTTTTGTTCTAGAATCTTCATCAAAACACAATACAAATGGTGAGTACTTCATGGCCTCAATTTTCTCAAGGTCATTGTACTTGTCCCCCAAATTTATTCCTAATTTTGGGATTGATTTCGCTAAGATTTCATCAAATCCTCCCAGTGCCTCCCTAGGAACAATTGTTTCCATAATTAGCCTTATGATGGCTTTATCTTTACCCAGCCGCAATGCCCAAGCCATAATAATGAAGCAAACATCTATGTTGGTTCTATGTCTATCCTCAACTTGGTGGAACATTTCCCCCTGCAAAACCAAGATGCTATTTGTTGTTCACAAAATTGAACATGATTATCAAGTCTTAACCTTTTGCTCTGCCCATAGAATGGGTTTTTCTACTTAATGCAAGTGAGAGTAAAGGAAGTTTCCATCTCTTCAGGTTGTAGAACTTCACAATTGGGATTGAAAGAACCAAAAAAACACTCACAAATTTTTTTCTTGAGGCACTCAAAACAATCATTCCCCATCATAATCAATCTGCTTGCCAATGATCACTTGTCATCGCAACATAGATCACAATGAACTTACATCACATCTCTGGTGTCACCAACTACATTAAATGGGTGTAGTTATTTGTGGAAAAAAGAGGGGTGAAATTATCATGGAGGATTTCCCATATCCATCCTTAAAGCTTGGAAATCTTCCAGAATGATTTTTTGTACCTTGAGAGTTAAGGCCCAGTTTGATAGTTTACCAGCTTCCTTATTGCCTTACCTTCTTATTTATTTAGAGCATCTACACACACACCAAACTACCAATCAGGGGTATCAATTCAACTTGTTTGCAAATTTTTCTCCTTTCCCAATTCATCAACACCTTTCCCTTTCAAGGCTTTCCAGGAATCTATCCTATTCTCCAATCCCCTCAATACATGCCCACTGACTCATGGCAACTTCTGATCCATCTATTCCTTCTAACTGAACACACATGTTCCCTCATGAAGATAATGGCTCCCTTGACTTCTTACAACACTAACTTGACTTTTTATTAGACTCATTTCATGGGCACTTTCCATTCCTTCACAAGAACTTACAAAATCTATAACTCTTCCAATACTCTAAACTGTTGGATTGATTGCGACTACCCCATCATACACTTTTGAAATTGACACCTTATATTTATCCTTACAAATTGGATTCTCAATTTCTCACCCACAAAAAGGACATTCCTATATCACTTGTTTCATTAGCTTTCATAACCTTCAACAAACCAGCCAATCCAATCCTTTGATCCCACTCGAAATATGTAACATCAGTTCACTGTCAAACTATGATAGGCATGCATTATTCCATTAAGACAGTCACAAAGTGGTTCAGAGACCCTCTGATTCCTAGCCATTAGGATACAATTAGAATTCATCCTTGCATGCGCTTATAGCCATTATACCTTCAATAAATTCCCTATGTGAGCAAAATCATGACTGATTTAGCATATCTCTGTTTTATGCAATCTGAGACAACTTTTCATGGTTTTGTTTGATCAAATACACATGGATTATTGTCCATGGGTTCTTGAAAATAAGAGGGAATATAATACACCTTTTTCCCCACCATCTATTTGAATTTGGGGTCTTGGTCCACATTTTATATTACAGATTTATTTGTACAAAGTTATAGATTACCCTAGTAAGGGTTTAGACAACTTACACAAAAAGTTGAATATCTTTTCATCCACATAATTAAATTGAGTGCTTCACAAACCAAAATAAAGTAGATTTGACTCTCTATCATCTACAACAAATGGATCATCAGATGGGTACACAATATTTCCAGAAAAGGACATAGAAATCAGACTTCTTTTTTATTGATCAAAGTAAGGATTATGCAAGAAACCTTGTTTGCATTGATTGCCAAACTTCATGTATCAATTTGGGTCCCTTTATTTGCTCATTACAATATTATTTAAACTTTGGCTTAAAAATATTGTTTTCCATTACATAATTGGTCTAAATTATTGGTGTAATTTATTATACTTATTATGCCCTGCTAGGAACTTAATTAGTTTTGGCCTTTAATCTAAGCTTGAGGTGTTCTTGCATGATACTCCCAAAGAGAAGAAGTCTAAAGTCCTCTTAGAGAAAAATTGATCCAAATCAATACATTTCTTCCTAATTTCTTCCTCTAGCATCCATGTGGCTTCCAAGTTTTATAGTTTGATCCATTATCAATTATTTTTTCCCATTACACCTTGTGCCTTGTCATTTTGGATTCTCTAGTATCCACAATAGCTTTAATCTATGTTTCCTTTGCCAATGGTAATTCAAACACCTAGTCTTCATCATTTAGAGTTGAATATGTTTGTTTAACACCTTCATCCATAAAATCTTTGAACATGGTCAAATCTTATATATTGAATATTGGAGAAATACCTATATAAGGTGGTTACAACAACTTGTAAAAAATTTCTCCATACTTTCCTACGATCCTGTAGTGACTAGTATTTCCCATTATAATCTTACCTTAACTATCTTTGGAAATTCTCTCCCTATTCAAGTGTATCATTGTTGTATATCTTTTCTCCTAACATTTTGGTCAGTTGTAAACACTTCCATAAATTAGCTCTCACCTTTTCATGAACCTCTCTCATTGCTTCTACTATATCTTTAGCATGAGAACTCCTCTTATCCATACTCTTCATATACCTCAATTTAAAATATCCTCTATCTTTTTTGATATACTATCTTAAAAGGACTAATACCATTTCTCCTATTTGTCCATTCATTATAGGCATATTTTTCCTATGGTATTAACGCATCCCATTCTTTTCCATGATCCTTTGTTGGACACCTTAACATGTTTTTGTTAAATAACTAAGGAGGGAGGGGCCCTCAATTTTCCTTGACTATTGAATAGGGCCTTAAAAAACTCTCAGCATCTTACAAACTTAAACTTTTCCTATATCAACTTGGTAACTATATTAAAACTTCATAATAATATCTAATTCATCCTTCACTAGTAAATTGTTAGCTTTCACCAAGTATCAGAGTAATAAATTTTTAACTATATACTTCATGTACTGAGTTACATCAACAAGAAGTATACAAAAAATAAGAATAAAATAACATGTAACACAATAATCCACACATTTAAACACAATAATTTTTAACATGAAAACCCTATTAAGAAAAAAATCACCTATGACTGATCACATCAAATTTGTAGTATCAGATCTTCACTTCCTTTCCTTTATTGATTATTTTCTCCTTGTTATATATTCATTCATTTCTATCCCTTGTCAACAATGCATATGTATATTTTAGCTCTTGCTTAGCTCATGTTCAGATGTTCTCTTATACCACAATCTTCCTTCCTTCCATACCTACATATTTCATGTTTAGATCTTCTCTCCCTTTGAAAAAAATGCCAAAATAAAAACTAAAAACTTTAATATAACGGTAGTTGTACCTTGTACCTTACATGTGCTAATACATTTTTGTTTTAATAAATCTTTTCTTTCTTTCTTACATCTTCTTCACATATTTAGGACTACATAAAGAGTGAACTCCTTCTTCAACTCCAAATAGATATTCCCAGGGTATATTGGTTGTAGTGTTTCTTTATTAATTTTTGGTTCTAGTCTTAATAGTCTCAACTATCTTTTTGTGTGTTATTTTCTCTATTTGGTGTGTATGGTTAGCTCTGTGCCATGAATCTCCAACTATGAAACCCTAGTCTGCCATGGAAAGCCTGTACTGCATCCCTAGTTCCACCAATAAAAAATACTGTAGCTTTGCAATAAACCTGATGAACAGCTTCACAGTTTTTGAAGCCAAATGACAATGCAAATTTTGAGCCACCTAATAAACAGCTTCACAGTTTCTTGGATTTAAGCAAAAATCATATATATGCATGTTCTTGTGTCTAATTTCATATGTTGCATAGTAATTAATATCTCTTGTACAGATTATACTGATGTTGGTATATATTATGCTTTCTTCTGTATTAAAACATTCTAACCTTTTATTTATGGATATGGTGCTCGATTTGGTCACAGTGCAATCTGTATCTAGTGTCTCATTTGTAAAAATTGGTTTAGTAACTACATAGATAAGCTTAATGTGATTGTTATAAAAATATTGTTATGTAATGGTGTTTCATATGCTGGCCAAGGCTAGTTTGAAGGCCACCCACTTTAATACCTTGCTAGCATTTATAGATACGGAGTTCTATAATATCATGAAAAATAATCAATATAAAAATGCTCATTCTCTTTGTAACATTTTTGGCTTTCATTTTAATTTCATCTTTTCTTCTATTGTGACAGGCAAGCTGGAGAGAAGTGCTATATTGAAGGCCATATGTGCAGGATTTAAAGAAACTACCAAACCTCTAATTTATTTGACTGGAGGTAGATTCTTGATTCTTTGCCTTGGAACACTATCATCTTCAAAATCCTATATGAAATCTATATGACCATTTCGTTTCTTCAATATGCCCTATGGATGTCCCTATCTAACTATATATCTTTTAATTGCATATAATAACTAATTTATGTGCTTTTTCATGACTATGTTTGACTCATATAATTGTGATCTCTCTAGCACTATGATGTCATTTAATATGTCTTGCTAAAGCTTGTAAATTTTGTTCCTTTTGCCATATCATGTAATATGTCTTTCCTTGTAGCTTATATTTTTTGAAATTGTCGTTAGGCCTTGTAGCTTGTATAATTTGATTGCTAGAGAGCTTCTACAATTAAGCAAGAAGGTCGTTGTACGAGTTATAGTCGCGCGCTCGGGTGTGAAAATTGTATATTTTTTAATCTAATGTATATTTTAACTAGAATTTTAGCTTATATGTTTTGAAATTGATTTTAGTGGCTTAATGTTGTAAGGTCTCTTGAAATAAGACCTTCAAGCGGTTGGTCAAAGTTTTACAAATAATCTTATCCACAAATTTGCCTAGAGCAATTGACTGAATGTTATAAAAGGCGATTGGGTTAAAGGTCTTAGGAATAAAGTCAAAAAAAGTATTTTTAAAATATTAAAGTATTTAGCTAGGTCTAAGAAGATTTGTGTACTTTTGACTATTTTGCTTAGTTTGTGAAAGTTGTAGACCAAAGTTTTCATAGCCCAATTTTTGCTTCCTGGGAAGAACGATCATGTCAGATAATATAAGTGAAGAACAAAATAGGGAGACAATTGCTAGATTGTGGTCTAACTTGAAAAGAAAAGGTGATGGAAAATGTTATTGTCCTTGCAAAATTTGTAAGGGCTTAAATCGTAGAAGACTGCTAATCAAAATAGTTAAGAGAAATTATAGGGAGAATGGTCACATTGAAGGGGGGCATGACTATCATCCACTGGTAAGTTGTTCATTATATCATTTTAACAATTTATATACATATGAAATCACTTGATGATGAGTTGATTATCATGGTTTATTTATGTTAATCAATTTTATATAGGTTGATCTCCCTAGGGAAGTACATGATATGAACCACAACAATCTGAAGAATATGGTTTTTGAAGTGGAGGAACATGGAGGTGCAAATATCCAAGGTGAAGATAATAATCCCATGGAAGATGACGATCATGTGCTAGAAAACACAATTGAAGATGATGGTATAAATACATTGATCCATGACACATTTAGTCCAAGTGTATCTGATCATGATGATGATGATAGCCTCAATGTACCTCTAATTGAGAAGGCATACAAGCCCCTATACAAAGACTCCCAAACAACTCTTCTCTCTGATGTATTGTTTTTGTTGAACTTGAAGGTTATGAATGGTTTATCCAACATAACAATGTCACGTATGTTAAGGTATGTCATATATGTCTTTATAGTTAACAAAGGGTGAATAATGTACCACTAATATTATTTATATTAAAAACTTATATTTTTTTCTGTAGATTGATAGGCGAGTTTCTTTTACCACCATCAACTATTCTACCTCGCTCATATCGAGAATTATCTGTTGTTATTAAAGATATTGGAATTGAGTATGAAGCAATACATGCTTGTCCCAATGATCATATTATATATTATAAAGAACATGAATTTGCGACAGAATGCCCTGTATGTCATATGAGTAGATATCGAACAGATCGACTAACAAAAAAGGTGCCTCAAAAGGTTCTTCGTTACATCCCCATTATTCCATGGATGAGACGATTATTCAGGTGTAGTAGCTTGGCTCAATTTATGGATTATCATGCACGCAATAGAAGTCGAGATGATATTATTTGAATCCCTGCAAATGGTTTGGCATTTATGCACATAGAGGAAAAGTGGCAACACTTCAAAGAAGAACCTCATAATCTCAGGCTTTCATTGGTAGGGGATGATGTCAATCCGTTTGGAGAGATGAGATCTGTTTACTCGGTGTGGCCTATTTTTGTTATCAAAAATAACATTCCTCCGTGGATGTCAATAAAGAGGGAGCACATTATGTTGGCAATGATTGTTCCAGGTATCTTATCATTTTATAGTTATTAATTTACATATACTTACAAATCTTGTAGTAAAAAGGTCACAATAATTATGTAATGTTATTGTTCATTCAAGTAGGTAAATATCAAGTAAAAGATATGAATTTATATATTGAGCCTCTTATCAACAAGTTGGTGGAGTTATGGAATGGTGTCACTATGTATGACATGTCTAGACCAATAGGACAAAGACAATTTCAATTCCATGCAATACTTGCATGGACAAAACATGATGCCCCAGGGCTAACACATTTTTGTGGTATGTTATAGTGAATTCAAGTTGTGTACGATAATTCTAATTATAAAAATCAACATATTTAATAATCCAATTATATCATTATCTTGTAGGTCTTCAAAGAAATGAAAACTTTGCATGTCCAATTGTGGTCCAAAGATGAAATCTCATCATTCAAAAAGTTTAGGAAAGCAGGTGTTTGATGAGTGTAGACACTTCCTCCACAGGAATCATAAGTATTGAAGTACGGAAAAACATCTTTTCAATGAGAAAGAAGAGACTACATCAAAGCCACGAAGAATGACACCTCACCTATGGAAGTTGGAATATAATAGAATTAATTGTTGAGGTAATGCCATTCCACCTAATGGTTTATGTTTGTAATTTATATATTTCTATTGTGATGTTTGTTTACTAATTTTGTAATTGATGATCATGAAGGTCGTCAAGGTAGTACTGACAACCTTCCAAAGGGACTAAAAAGCTATCCTAGACAATTTAGTAGGTTGCCCTACTATGAGCAGTTACAAATTGTGCATTTGTTTGATACTATGCATATTGGAAAGAATATAATAGAGACATTGTGGAAAATATTGGATGGAAGGCATGAGAAAGAAAGAATTGTCAAAATTTTTAATGACATTCATGAATCCAATCATGCATTGAAGAATTGCATTCACTCAAATAGCAAAAGAGATAAGATTAATATGAGTGCCCTTCCTTGGTTATTAACGGAGCAGCAAAGTGGTGCCATAAAAGAAGTCATACAAAAAATTTGATATCCCATAGGATTTTCTGCGAACATAAACAATCTCATATAAAAAAAAAGTGAATTTGGGCCAGGGCTCAAAACGCATGATTGGCATACTTTCATCAAGGTAAGTTATGTTCTTCTGTATTTACAATATATTCATAAACTATGTGTGTTGTTCATTATGTTATGTTAGAAAACAATGAAATGATTGGTTTATAATTACTGCAGTACATGCTTCCTCTATCTCTCCCAGAGCACTTCAACAATAACATCAAACAAGTGATATACGATCTTGGAAAATACATGAGGTAAGCAGTAATATCCATTCAATTTGTTGTATATATTTATTATATTTGCGATTTATTTTTCTTGCTATGTAATCTATTGTATATTATTTTGTAAAGTCTCGTATCTATATATTTTTTGTGACTTGAATCTCTTAATGTAGGTGGTTGTCATCTAAAGAAATCCATAAAGAAGATATAAACTATTGGAAGAGAAGAATTCCTCATTTACTATGTCAAATGCAGAAGTGTCTACCTCCAAATTTTTTCAATGCATAGGAACACTACCTCATACACCTAGTTGAGGAGATTGAATTGTGTGGACCTGTACACACTAGGTCAATGTGGATGGTTGAGAGGCACTTGAAATCTTTGAAGGCTTTGGTTTGACAAAGAGCACATCTTGAGGGTTCTATAGTATACTAGACTATGGTGTACATTACTAAATATCTTCCTAAGTTTGCATCAAATATCCATTTAGATCGCATTTGGGATCTTGAGCCTTTTAAAAAATTAGAAGGGGAGTACTTGATGGGGAAAGGTACATCGAGGAAAGTGAGAGGTAATAAATTATAAGATGTTATTGTAATAAATTATTTCTTAATCTTCAAAATACATCGGTTGTAAGTTGTCTATTTTTTTTTTTGTACAGGTGCTCGAGAGTGGGATGTACTACATTTGTATATTGCAAACAATCTTGACTAGATGATGGTATGGATTGAACGATGTCAACATTTTGGTCGCACATTAACATGGGAAGGTGTATCTTCATTGGCTAAAGAAGCTCATCATAATGGAGATTCCAATATTATGCAAAGGGAAATAGATTTAGCACATGGTTCAAGAGATTTCTAGGTAAGTACAAATTTATTAATCACCCGTATGTTTATCAACTCATGATACAATAATTTTGACATGTTTCACATATTATTGCAAGTTAAACAGCACAAGGCTATGTTCTATAATGGTCAGAAATTTTGCGTCAAAGTGTTGGATGACATGAAGAAAACTTGTGATTTAGGAATAACCGCAGTCTTTCAAGTGACTAATATTTCATCTAGAAACGACTTACATCCTCGAGAGTCTAAAAATTGATACTATGGCATTTTGGATGATATACTTGAGTGTGACTTTAGTTCTTTCAAATTAGTACTCTTCATTGTCAAATGGTACAAGCTACGATTTAATCCAAATGATCCTAATAGAACTATTATTGAACATGATAATGGATTTACAATGGTTAATACAAGGTCATTTGAGCAAGTTGGGGATGAGCCATATGTTCTTCCAAGCCAATGTGAGCAGGTATTTTACTCAGAGGTTCCACATAAATTGGGTTGGTCATTTATTGTTAGACATGAACCGAGAGGAAGGCCAATAAATTATAATACGATGGAAGAAGAAGATACTAAAGAAGTAGAAGATGATGTAGATGGTGATCACGATCGATAGTTATTGGATGATTTTCCTGACACAGATTTTTATGAAGAAGAAGAAGAAGATGATGATGATGATGCTGCTACTAATGATGATAATGAAGATGATGTTGGTGTTGATGATGATGATGTTGATGATGATGACAATGATGACAATGATGACGATGATGACGATGATGATGATGATGATGATGGCGAGGATGATGATGATGATGACAATGACGATGATGGTGAGGATGATGATGATGATGATGATGATGATGATGATGATGATGTTGATGATGATGATGATGATGAAAATGACAACGACGAGGATGATGATGATGAAATTTAGAGGTATGCCATCAATCCTTAATCTATTTAATATTCATTTCTTGATAGAAATATATTTGTCTTTTATGGTTACATAGTTTATTCATTATCTATTTAAAAGCTACAAGTTTCAACTACAAATAGAATACTGCTAATCTAAATTAACTATTGATCTAAATTAATTAAATAAAACTATTTAAAACACATATTGATGCATGAATGTATTGAGCCTTATTTTCTTTCATGTCAAAAGCATTTGTAAGTGTTTAGTTTAGAAAAGGGAATTCATTAAATATCTATAAAAGGGAGTTGTACCTAGAATAAAATTTATAGGGAAAACATAATATAAGTGCTTACCCAATTTTTTGGTTAATAATTCTGCCTCTGTAGGTGATGTAGAGACCCTAGGTGGACTTGCAATCATTCATAACAAGAGGGACTTCCATCGTGTTCTCACAACACCAACCAAGCATCTTCATAAGATCCTCTCCTTGATCCAAGCCAACTCCATAACCTATCAGAGTGCACACCAAATCCTTATGCCACCTTAGCTTCTACATCTTTGGAATAATCCCATGAATGTCCCTCAATCCATCCAATGGATTCATCCAAGCAATCTAATCAACAAACTATCAAATTCTCACAATGCCTCAATAGGAACCAAACTTGACTTCACCTTAACTAGGTGTTTCCTCCACCTCAACACACATCAAAAAACTTCAAATAGCATGTCCCCAAGGTGACTAAGCCCTCAACTCATCAGCTGATACAAAAACCCAGTTTTAGCCCTTCACTAGGCCTACTTCCCTAGTAGGCTTATAATGTGAGCCTGATTTAAGTGTTATATTGTGTGCCTTTTAATGTTTTTAATTTTTATGTGATGATTATGATGGATATATTTATGATTATGATGTGATTATGCTCATGATAATTGAATTACATTTGTAGGAAACTGAACCCCTTTCAGGAGCATCCCGCACAGTCTCATGGATCGATAGGTATAAGTCAATACTCCTTATAGACAGTCTATTTAATACACTTATCAATAGTAAGATTGATGTCTTCTAAGATCTCTCCCATTTGTAGGTACCAACGAATGGGTATTTGTCAGAAGTGTCTTCCTCGAGTGAGGGAAATATAGGAATAGAAGAGGAAAGTGAGACATGTAGTTTATCTAGAACAGGGAGATTAACTAGAGGTCAAAGGACTAGAAGGAAATTCAATAATTGCATGAAATTTTTCCTTGCTCAAGGGGGGTCATGTTCTTATGATGATGAGATGGAAGACGATATTGAGGTGCCCTTGAGGTACCAACATCTATAGAAACATTGGGTACCCAAGGAACTTCCTCCAATAAACACTAATTTTTGTGTTAACGAGAGGATATATCGCATAGCACCATCATCATTACACGTTTTGGGCCTATTTTCTATGGACCACATAAAGGTGTCTTACAACAAAGTTTCTAAATTGATGGAGTATGTTGGACCATGTTATGATTACAAAAGTTGGATGCATATTGTTCAACATAAAAAAAGTATGCGTAGGTATGCCCTCTCGACAAATTATATACAACAACAAGACAATAATCAAAGTAAAAGTGTGGTTATATACATTGATGGAAGGCCAAAAGAAATAGGGAATATTGTGGGTTTTATAAATAGTACAAAACCTAGGCCAACTATAAAGCAACCCAATTGCATATTTGAGGCACACAAGGGAAATTGTGTATTCATCTGTGCGATAAAATCAATACATGCAGGGGAAGAGCTTCTTATTGATTACAATTTGAACTGCATAGATACAAACGAGGCTACTATCATGGGGGTGGTACATACTATTAAACCAACTTCTAATCAATGACTCGAACATACCATTTAGTCAATAAATTTTTGGCTAACATTTTTATACTTGATCTTTGACACAGGGGCACAATATGGAGCAATCGCCCAGAGGGGATGCTGGCGATGTTCCTGGATCATCTACACATGAGCAGGTAAAACTCATTGTAATTGTGCAAACTAGATAGAAGCAAAATGTTATTTTTTTAATGTTGTTTTCTTCATTGTTTTGGAGTAATTTTGATAATACTAATACTATTGTTGTCACAGAGGGCCAGTGGTCAGAGGGAGGGAAAGGAACCTGCAGTCCCTGATCAGTAGCCCCCCCCCTAAGGATGACCCTTTCTATATTGATTTAACAGAGACTGATGACCCGATCAGTTTGATTAAAAAGTTGCTAAAGGAAATTGGTAGAGAAATTATACATTTGGCAACCATAAAGCCTACTACTCAGGAAATAAAAGATAGGGGATCTGAATTATTGCACACCTCTGAAACCTTAAAAGTAAGTATTAATAAAAATTTTAATTATAACAAGAGCTCAATAATGGTTTTTATGTTATGCTCTTTTATGACATTAATTAAAATATGGATGCATTGTCTTTCCAGAGTTTTTTGCTTGATTTCGAGCCCCATTCCCATTATGAGGGTGCTGCAGGTGGTTTAGGTAGATCACATGTTCCATTCCCCACTTGTGTTTTCCACTAAACATATATAGGAATGATCATAATCATTGACAATACATGCTCGAACAATCTTGTCCATGCTAGTCCATGCGTTCTATATTTATGCATGCTCTAACAATTTTATTCTTCAGCTTCAAATCAATTGAATCCTATGACAACGCTGCCTCCATCCAAGACAACAACAAATCTCTTTTTGACTATTGAGTCAACAACATGTAGCTTATAGGCATCGACTGTTGCACCATCTATTGGTACACAAATCCCTCTTTTTCTCTCTTATGACAACAACAAATAGTTTTTTTTTTACAACTTTTTAACATCAATTAACATTTGTTCTTTTATACTTTGTGACAAAGACTTATGAAACTTAAGAAACTTTTTGCTATAGGAGTTGCAGCATCATTTCCTGGATGTTCCTATGCTCCTAGTACGGGAATGGTGAAGGATGTCATATTGATCGTCAGCGATGATGAAGGCATACCATTAAAAGTAGCCAAAGTTCTAGGTACTTTAAAGTTATTATTATTCTATAGTGATATAATAGTAATTTAGTTTTTGATCACTCGTCATCGACTAATGATCCCATGATTGTTTTGTAGGGAATGATGCTTTTTGGAGAAAACTTGGTGATGAGTGGTTGTAAATATTCGGGCCCACCCTGCATACTTGGTGGAACATCATATCCTAACTAAAATGCCAAACCACTATTTTGATTTCATATCATTACTAGAATAGTTTTTCGTTTCATCCATTTCTTGAACTATATTAAAGGTAGATTCACTTCATTTATGAGTCTAACATGTTTTTTTTTACTTAAAAGGTGGAATAACCAAGACAACCCGTTGAAGGATGATCTTATAGAGAGCATGAACCAACTCTTTGGACCTCGTGCATTTGAGAGAAACAAGCTCCTTGAAAAAGCTAGTTTATGTTTGAAGTATATTAGGGACTAGTAAAGAAAAAACTTACAGGATAACCCCAGGTATGAGCGTCTACCCTATGTTCCTGAGGCTGAGTGGTAGGCTCTAATTTTGGATGGAAAGTATAAAGCTAACAAGAAAAATAATATTACACCAGTGGAGAGTATAGCAAGGTATGTGATACTGTTGAGAATCTAATTATGTACTAATTAACCTCTATATTTATACTATCTAACATATTTCAAACTTTTCATAGATTGCCTGACACATCAAAGGCAACAAAGGCAAGACTAGAAAAGCACAGGACACACAAGCTCGGCTCTGGTGGTTTTTCAAAACTTCAATAAAGAGTTGTAAGTATTAGTAAATGAAAAATTATATCAAATTTTTTATATAATGTGATGGGAAATGCTAGGGTAGACTAGCTTGTCTATGCTCCTGATCCTCAACTTGGATCTCAGTGTTCCTCCACACCAATATATGATGCAGAGTAACATGCTTTGGAAGCACCAACAAACTCCTAACACCTTGGAACAACTAAGAAATTTAAGTTATCACCCCAATCCTCTGTTCTCCACAAGAACATTCAAGGCTTGATTCACCTTCAAACAAGGAACTAATCTGTTGTTACAACTGCTCCTTTAATTCATGGACCCAACTCATCACATAAGGCTACATACTAGTTACTTCTCCCTTGTACCATTCAAGGCCTCATACACCCAACCTTGACACCAAGTGTTTTGGACAACTCCAACCCTCTAACATAAATGGAAGCCCAAACAAACATCAACACAACCCAAAACAAATCAGGTCCAAGGAAAACTTGTTGTTACCAGTCATAGGGCATATTGCAGCACTTGACTTTATTCTACACACCCAACCAAAAGTGCAATTGAATCCTCTAGGACTCCCAAACACCAAAGACAATTTAGAACAACTCCAACATGACCAAAATAAGGTGTAACAAGGGTTGGAAACCCTGCTAACTATTTACCATTTCCTTTTAATATTTTAACTACCCTCCATTGGTTGATGAAACAAAGCAAGTAAAATTCACCATACCATGAAAAAATGTAGGGCTCATAGTTCAAGAGATGCCTCGCAGAAGAGGATAAGAGAATTGGCTTCCAACAAGGCTGTAGAGTTGTGGCTAAATAGCTATGAGTTGAAATCAGTGTAGAAGGTTCTAATAATGATGCATCTAAGCCACAAGTAAATAAGCTAAATGAAATTTATTTCAAATTGAATACTTTACCAATTAGTCTATTTGATGTTAAGTTCCAATATAAAGTGAGTATATCTGTTTTAAGCAAGCAACGATAACAATGCATAGGATGTTGGAATGTAGCCTGACAATCCTTCTACACAATCTGTGGATGCTGAAAGTTTGCATGCTGTGCATCCCAGTGGTGGAGGTATAAATTTGCTATTAAATTTTTTATATGTAATTGCAATTGGTGTTTGGATTAATGTAACATTTTGTATAGAAGTTGTAGAGGATCAAGGGGTCGATGTTCATGAGCATGTTGATGTTGAGTCCAGACAAAATTATGTGGTCATATCAGGTAAAGAGTGCCACAGTTATGTTATTTAAAATAATTAAATACTTGTAACAATTATAATAAATTATTTTTATTTAACTCTTTTATTTGTTATTGCAAAGGACCCTCCTTTGCAACATCATAGGAATTTGAGATCATCAAGAAAAGAGAATAGAACAACTTATGAGGGGGGAATTGATGATGAAACTGATGCTCCTCTTAGAGCTTACATAGAAAAAAGAAATAGAAAGAAAAAAAAGAAATGATTTTCATCTACATACCTTAATTGATAATGACTAAATTTTATGTCTCAATGAATTTAATTATGTGCTAATGAATGTTCATGAATTATGTGTTAATGCAGAATATTGATGAATGTTGCATGTTAACGACTCTAATGTGTTAATGAATGTTATCATGTGATATTGATTGAATGTTACATTTTATTAATGGTTGAAAGAATGAATGAATGTTAGATGTTAACGGGGAATGTAGAGTGATGTTAGGGGGAGGGGGGTGGGACCAAATGAGCTTCCACCTTCACGTGGTTGGCCCTGTTTAGTAGAGAATATTAAACTATTCTCGAAAAAAAGTGAAGCTCAATAAGATACTAAATATTTCTCTATTTTTTCCTATGTTTAGACCTATAACATTGTGTCTTTCTAAGGCCCCTTTCAAGTGGAAGGACACGAGCATCTTTTACAGTGGAGAATGTAACCAAGAGCACCAAATTAAGACCTGCACATGTCGGATATAATACATTCAAATAGGCTACTATGCTTGTAACCCTATTTTCTGGCGAGAGCTTCACTTTAGAATAAAATAATGGATCTCCTAAGATTTACTTGCACAACCAACCCTTTAGCTCTACTTTCGTGTGGCAAAGATTTTAGGGTTTCCTCCCTCAACTTGTTGATCGAGCATCAATTAAGTCCATGTGATAGTTTAGAGTCTACACAATGGCTTATGTCTAGCTTAATAGATCAACTCAATCTATTTCATACCTACCTTTGACTTTCCTTCACAAGTGGGAGCAAGATAGTGTAGTCTGATGCAATCTAATCTAATACATCTCCCAAAGAACACTTTTGTGTTCGGAGGGTTTCTTAAAAATCTATGCCCTATATTACATCTGCTATATCTTCTGCAATGAGCTAGTTTTAATCTTAAAGATAATGGTGATTATTTGTTATATTTTACATCAAGTAAGTAAATGCCCCTCTTCATTAGTGCTCAATTCTGACAGAATGGCTTTGGCTATCTCAGTTTCTATAACTGATGCTTTGTTGATTTGATATTTTTGCAACTATGTCTCGAGTTATTTCTCTTTCATTTTTATTAAATGTTTCTTCTTGAGGCTATTAAGATATGGTTCTAATTGTTAAGTAATATTAAGAACTGTTGAATTCATAATGTGTCAAATGTTGGCTAGAATAGTTATAATTTTGTGAAAGCTGATTTGAAAATAAGTTCGGTGTAGAACTGAATACTTTTTTTCACAAGACACAGAAGCTGTGAAAGGCCAGTTTAATAGATAGTGGGAAACAAAGACAAATTATCATGATAAAGGAATGGTTAAGGAATGATGGATTGTTGGATTCTTCAATATATAAGTGTCTCCTCCATTAGTATGCAATTCACTTGTTTTCTTTTAGAAACTTAAGATAGCCATAATAGTGGATTTTGCAGTTAGTTTTACCTAAAGGAGGAATACTCATGTAAGATTAGGAACTCTTTTTTTAAGGTACACTGATTACAAAACTTGTTCAATGATAGCTAAAAAAGGGGTTCATGAGATTCTGAAACCTTCTTTTTTAAAAAAATTTAGGAGAGAAGCTTAAACTGTTGAACTACAACATATCAGTATTCAATTATTACAAATGAATAATTAGTTTAAATATGACAGAAATCAGTTCATGACATTCTATGTCCCATCACTAATATTTTTTTGGATTCATTATCCGTATGTCCATTATTTGCCTCAGTTTGTGGGTGCATAAAAGTGACATCTCCAATCATAGATCTAATCCCTAAACATGTAAAACTAAATTTCACAGATCCAATCTCTAATCTCTAAACTTTTAAAATTTAATAAAATTCATATTCTGACTTGTTTGTTATTTGGCAGGTTGTTCCTGGAATCATGATTGTAACTTAGTTTCATCACAATGATCCTTATGAACTTACATGTACATTCACTAACAAGTAACTCTAGATGAAACTTTAAGTTTATTTATCACATTTCAACATTCTCACCAAAATCTAAACTACATTATCTCATGATTGTTGCAGAGTACCACTGCTCACATGTGAAATAGGCATCTAGATTATTGAACCCTTCTTAAATTTAGTTTCATTGAATTAATATATGTTATGCTATCACTGGGTGTGTAATTTGAGCATGAGAATAATTTCATATCTATCTACATATTTTTCCTAACAAAATTTTGAAATATAATTTCTATAAGTTTTTAAAATTAGAGTAGATGAATTATTCTATAGGAAAAGGTGTTGCATTTAGGCATTTATTGATAGGTTTGGATGTGAACAATTTTCTATTTCTAGTAGATTATAATGATGATGGTATTGTATTTTTTTCCATGTTTAATTTTTCTTGTGATTCTTGAACATTCAGGTTGTTGCTTCACAAGATTGGCCTAAACTTATAAAGGATGCAGGTTTGTTCTATGTATGCTCAAGCACATTAGAAAGAATCGACTCAAGAGATAGAAAATCATGTGAGAGGCACTGTATCTGGGGGCATGATGAAGTATGTGTTGTATTGCTTATCCATCCCTTGAAGGTTTTGACACAACCTAAACATTTATTCTATATATAAATCGATTATAACATCTCAATATGTAATAACAAATAATATAAATATTTCCGAACTTCTAAGGTTTATAAAATGTTAAATTAGTATGAAATAATTGTTTAGAGTAGGTTACTATGTGTTAGTCTTTTGTGTTGTTTAAAATACTTCTATTGTATTGAATAAATGATGTGTGGGATGAAGAGTAGAGGGAAGACAAATATGAGTCTTTTAACTATATGAATTACGATTACAAAAGACATTGCAGTCTCCTTTCTTCTTGAGCATAGTAATAAAAAGTAAAATAACGTGTAATATGGGGTGGTTGCTGGGATATTTTTTATTTCCTTCTTGAACCAACCAACCAACAAAATTTTCTTATAGGAAGGTACAATTATTTAAAGCAGGTTAATACATTTTATTAGTTCAAAACTTGTAAATGCTCTAGAGACTTGTTAGATGTACTACATGAAAACAACATAGCCATAGAGTAAGCTTTTCATACTGATTGTATATAGAAGCTATAGAATTTTACAATTTTTATAGTTTAATTTCCCTTTCTAAGTATGATAAAAATATCGTTAGTATTCTAATTTAAAAAAATCCAAAATAATATAGTTATTTATTTTCACTCCAGGATTTTCTAAGACAACTAATTATTTTATCTAACTACCTTTCAACTTGCATAAACAACTGCAAGATTATTATTTTATTGTAACTCTAATTTTTTACGATACCATCCTTATCTATTTGGAAACATTGTAGGTAACAATCGCTTCCTTGGCTTCAGTTTTTAATGAATATGCTCTAAAGAGCCAATTTGAGACAACCATCTACCTTCAGGTGAGTAATTTGTAGTGATCTACTGATATCCTAGAGATCATTACTGGTCTAATACAGGTTTGTCACTCGAGCATGCTTAGTAGAAATGAGGATTTTCTATTGCTCATAAAACTTGTGTGCTAGAAAATGTGACTTGCAAGAAGTATGGGTTAACAAACAAACATTAGTTTAAAATCTTGAAATTGCATCAAAGACTTATCAAAATGAAAAGAACAAAATACCAACTAATGCTTGCTTGAGTTTTGCAACCCTAAGAAACTAAAAAATCCAACCTTCCAACCACCTCTACAACTCAACAAGGACACCCATGAGAGGCCTTGTTGGTGTTTTAAGATGGGGGGGGGGCGGGGGGGGCGGGGGGGGGGGGGGGGGGGGTGTTTGATGTGCTCTCCCAAACACAACAATAAATGAATCTCTTGAGTGAGTGAGTGCAAGTGTGTATGCAATTAAAGTATGAATCTAGACTAAATGAGATGAAGAACACCTCAAGAAATGGCTATGAAGAGAGCCATTCTTGAAGGCATTCAAAGATGGAGATGATATGTAATGAAAGAGCTAACTAAATACACAAACTATGATAAAAATACAAGCTAAAATGAAGCTACAAATGCATGTAGAAACTAGATTAACAATGCATAATGTAAATCAAATCCACTACCAAATTGTTAGTATGAACCTACACAATCACTATGAGACTCTATCAATGCAAGGTCAAACTACTATGAAAGCTCAAACTATGAATGCAAACTCAAATCTCAAACCAACATGATAACAATGCAAAATAATGGGAGATGCAAATGCTTGAGACAAGCCCTCTATTTATAGGCTTGAGGGAGGGCTTGGTGACGTGGCATCCATGTGGCATCCACATAGGTGCCACAAGGGAGACACATGGGCTAGAGGACAAGCCATGCAAAAGTCAAAAAGAGTCTTTAATGATTGAGAGGCTCAAGGTGTCCTCACACATGAGTGAGAAACCTTGGGGGAGAAAGTGGGGGACAAATGTGTAAGAGGTGTAAGAGGGCATGACTTCTCACACATGTGTGAAACACCTTGACTCTCATGCAAGAGGAAAAGTGTGCAAGAGGCATGCAAGACATGAGGGATGAGAAAAGTGCGAACATCTCTCACACATGTGTGAGGATTCCTCACACATGTGTGAGAACACACTTAGGATTAAGAGGAGATTTAAATAGGATGATTATGCAAAGCAAGCATGATTAAGGAAGTGGGTAGGTTTAGCAAGGTGGGTTAGGTAGGCTAGTGAGGTTTAGGATTAAATTAAATGAGATTTAATTTAATCATAGATTTAGATGAATTAATAGGATGTGGAAAATTTAAATAAGTAAAATTTATTTAAAAAGAGGAATGTGGAGGATCATGTGTTAAATTAATTTAACACATTAAGGCTAGAAGCATTTAAATTAAATTTAAATACTTAGAAGAATGAACTTATTTAATTAAAATAATTTAATTAAATAAGTAAAGGAATGTGAACAATATAATTAATTAATTAATAATTAATTACAATGTCATGGGCGATATTAAAATTAATTAATATAATGTTTAGGGACGATTTTAAGCGTCTACATTTTGCCCCTCTTTGATGTGATGTCGAAATAGCTTCATATCAAAGAAAAGAAAATATAGGTTGCCTTAGAGAAGGAAAGAGTCCTATGGTGACGACAGAGGAGGAGGGTGCCCCCTCACGAAAATTGCGCAAAAAGAATAAATTTTGGGCAATTTTCGTGAAAAAGGTCTTAAGACACAGGAAAAAGAATAGAAAACAAGAATAAATGACAACATTTGCATGGCTTGTGGGTAAAAAAGAGGACGGGCACGGCTCAGGGAAGGCATGGGCTCAAATGGGGTCCGTAGGGGCCCTATATAAGCCTCTGAGGGGCTCAAAGAAGGTCATTGTCACATCGCGAGCAAAGCATCCAAAGCTAACATGGACCCCATTGATCGATTACAGCTTGGTGAGTGCATGCAGGAGTACCAACGAGTAGTCGAGATGGGCTCACCGGTAAGTCATCTGATCCTCTTCGTGTTTTGGTAGACTAGGCTAGATGAAGCGCATTTATTAGGCCATAAATGTGCTAAAAAGGAGGTCTAGGCAGAGACGACAATCTCTACACTATCGTCTGCGTAGACGATAGTGCGATAACTTTGGCATCCGTAGAGACGACAGGTTACGTCTTGTCATCTCCACAGATGCCAAAAAGGCAAAAAAGTTCATGGAGATGATAGGGTTTAGTCTATTGTCTACATGGATGACAAAAGCCAGTAGAGACGATGAAGGATGCCTTGTCCTCTCTGCAGATGATAGAATGCTCTCATTTGGGCAGAACTGGCATCTCTGCTGATCGGCATCTGCGTAGATCAACGTCTTCGCTAATCAGCATCTCTGTTGATCAGTATCTGTGCAAATAGGCATCTACACAGAAAAGAAGTCACGCCAAATAGGGTAAATTAGGGGAAGGCAATGGGAGATGCCCCAGTGTAGGGACATCACAAGCTAGCAAAACTGATGCTCTGCATGTCTATGCTGTAGGAGGATACGGTGGTGTTTAGGTCAAGGGAGAACTATCCTCTGACCATGATGATATAGGAGAGGCTGACAGATGCGGACTGGGGGCAAGTGCAGCTATGCGCGCTAGAGCATGTTCACAAGTGGCCAGATCTGAGGGGCCATTCAGCGCAGCTATCGACAGGGGAGACCTCAGTCACACTCCTAGATGTGTGGCAGATCCTGCAGGTGCCGATCAGAGGTGCGTATCCAAAGTATGTACTTGAGGGTTCAGATTCGTTCTTGAGAGAGGGTTTTGGCCGACAATGACAAAGATTACCCATCCAGTGATCATGGTTGTCGTGGAGGGGTGCACTGGAGCAGAGGTTATTGAGGCTGGTAGTATACCTAGCTAAACTGATATGACAGATGCTACAAGATCATGCAGGACACGGGTGGCCGATCGGGTGGGTGCAAGTGCTGAGCACTCTGCTACAGGAAGATGGAGCAGTCTACTGCTGGGGACAAACTATCCTGGCTGAGTTGTATCATGATTTGCATATGTGTGCATATTGAACCCAGCGCACGGTAGGACCAGGATTGACACTATTGATGGTCTGGTCATGGGAGCACATCAAAGTCACACGGCCGATTACTCGACGTGAGACCAAGCAGCCTGGGGAACCATATGCTTGCAGATACCGGCCTCCTATCTAGTATACATCGATGGAGTCTGTGGGGTTCTGGCGTCGATGCCTAGTTGAGATCATCATGTTCGAGTGGACTTCATATGATGGAGTAGAGCGGTGGGGGCAGACACTGGCAGCGGGTGGTGAGGATGACACGAAGGATCAGATGTACCTCCCGTATACACAGACTGACCGCTGGATCATTGGCTGATCCATGCATGTGATCATGCGCTACATGCCCTCTCGAGTGTGATGGCAATTTGGCAAGGTACAGGATACAGTGCCAGATAGATTTTTATATCCTATAGTGTCACAAGAGTATGGCCGGATATGGGGACACAGGACCACAGTACGATTGGCCCGAGCTTCTTGGATGGGGATGGTAGCAGTGCCATGGGTGCATGGCCAGGACAGGGGAGACGCAAGTATGACACCGGCTCAGGGGGCACAAGAGGGACCGCACAGGTGCAGAGTCTGAGTATGGAGAGGGCCAGGGCCAGTACTAGTACAGGGGCCACCACAGATAGCACCCCAGGTACAGGCATAGGCACAGGCACAGGCACCACCGCAGGCACCTTCATAGTGATAGATGGAGGGCCTAGACATGGTCAGGGCCAAGAGGGACAGCCTACGGACAGAGGTAGCCCGTCTACAGGGGGTAGCACAAGTGCAATAGGCATGAGTAGATAGCTTAGAGCAGGCCATGGGGGCCATACAAGCAGAGCTGCAGGTGCAGAGGGTTAGGGGGGACTGTGCACAGGAGGCCTTAACAGCTTTACAGACATGGGTGGCTGTTGGGGAGTTTGCAGGGATGGGCACCCAAAAAGGGGTGGAGGATCAGGTAGAGGTAGAGAGGCTCCGAGCGGAGGCAACCGCCTTATGGGCCGAGCGGGCCACCCATCAGGCGCAGCTAGATGGATATCGTAGGCAGCGAGACATAGCCATGTAGATGGTACAGCCAAGGGCAACCGTCATAGTGCTGCAGGAGGCCCTCACACCTAGCTGAGCAGAGACGCGAGCCATATGAGAGGTAGCCTATTATAGGTTACTTTACAGGGAGGTCGTGCCTGTTGACCAGCAGCAACCAGATTTTGAGAGGGGAGCCAGCTCATGGATCTCAAGGGGCAGAGCCAGATCAGAGTAGTCTGTAGGACAGCAGAGACCTCCTTGAGGGGGGGATACAGGGGGGGCAGGGGCCTCACAGCCAGCTACATGATTTCATATAGTGATCAGTATTTTTATAGATATGTGCAGATGCAACGATTTTTGATGATGCATTTGTATTATATGATTCTATATGATTTGTATATGGATTGTACAGACATTATTTTTTGAGATATATACATGACATGAGTTGATGATTTTATGTATGTATGGATGCATATGTATGGATTTATGATGTGGATACTAACGCTTGTGATGTAGGATGTGATGCTATGTGATATTTTCTATGATGTATGCATATGTACATGATGCCTAATATGTGTGTGATGCAGATTAGTGGGTAATTATGAGATGTATACATTGTTTTATGGATGCATGATATATATATGTCAGATGTGATTACGATGTATATACCCCTAGATGTGATTACTAAAATGAATATATGAACTAATGCAATCTAATGAACTAAAAACGTCTAATGAACATGAAATGAAATGAATCAAATGAATACTAATGCAATGAATGAATGCAAAAGTGGGAAGCTAATGCAACCTAATGAAAATGAACTAATGAATGAATATTTGTCATAACTGTCACTCATAGAAACCCAATAGCGTAGCATAGGAGGGGGGAAATAAATAGGACCTTGTCTCAAGCATGACTTGAATGAAACCCTAGACTACATGCATCCTAACTACATCATATCAAGAGATTCCATTGTGTTCATATGGAGAGCACACCTTAAGTTGATTTTGCAAATGAGTTGATGCATTATATGCTATAGAAATATAAATGACATCACTCTTTTGCGTGGACTAGACATACAAAAGCATAGAGACTTTAGAGCAATAGGTGTAGTTTGCACAGTCATGATGGATCAAATGTCATATATGCAATAGAGAGGTCTAGGCACACCTAAAGTCTTTTAGGGATCTTTGGTGGGACGTGTGCTAACCCGTTGCCCCCATTACGCAACGCATTAACATAATCTAAAACTGACACACACATGAAGTAAAGTCTCAAAAATAGATCATACCACAAAAACATGTGTAGTTAATGACAGCTATTCTGGTATGACCAAAATATGGAAGATCAAGGTGCACCATAAAAGGCTATCACTAACACACAAATAAAATCAACCAAAAAGAAACCTCATGACTAAGTAGTCATTCAGTCCACAGTTCTTGCCAAGAACCTTAGGTCTAGAAGTGAATGTCACCTATAGGAAGGATGCATCCTATGAAAGTGTGTCAAGTTGAAATGTCAAATGATCATAAAATTGTTTGTTTTTGGCAAGGGCTATGAAGCGAACAAGGTTCTTGAAGCATTAAGTCTCAAATGGTGATTTTTTCTAAGTCCAAGTGTGGTCACTGTTGTGAAAAAGCTCAGTATAATGGGATGACAATCACTCAACAAAAAATTCCTCATGAACTAGAGGTCTTTCAAAAGATGGAAGTGAAATGGAGCCTCGCAAACAAGAGGTCTTTTATTAGATGCATGAAATGCAAAAGGCTAGATAAGACTTTGCACAAGGGAAGTGGAATGGTGGAATGGAATGAAGCAAAATGAGTCTTATAGACAATGGATGAATCCATACTTTTGTCAAGAACATTTTTCTACTTTTTAGGGCTTTTTTCAAGAACATTTTATGAATTTTTTTTTGGATTTTCTGATTTTCTTTTTTTTTTTGGATTTTTTCGGGACTATAAACACTATACAGGAACTACAAAGGCTCAAGCATAGAACCGCTTGAGATGCTGGATATTTACAAGCTCAGGGAGTGGATCTCCCTCTAGAGTAGCAATCTGATAGGCCCCAGAACCATATTTGGCTGTAATGATAAACGGTCCTAGCCAATTTGCCTCAAACTTTCCTTTCTTTTCACGGTTCTGGAGATTCTTCATGTTATGCTGCAAAACTAAGTCACCCACTTCAAATTCTCGTGGCTTGACTTTCTTATGATACTGAAGTTGAAGGCAATTTTGATACACGTGGAGGTGGTTTAAGGCATTGAGTCGTCTCTCATCAAGAAGTGCCAGCTCTTGCAATCGAGCAACTCGGTATTCTTCTTTGGATATGAGGTTCTTGAGAGAGATTCTAAGGGAAGGGAGCTCAATTTCGATGGGCAAGACGGCTTCAGAACCATAAACAAGGGAAAATGGGGTGGCTCCTATGGGGGTGTGGATGGAGGTACGGTAGACCCAAAGGGCAGGAGAAATTTGGATGTACCAATCACGACCAACTGCATCAACGATTTTCTTTAGGATTTTCAAAATGGTTTTATTGCTAGCTTCGGCTTGGCCATTGCCTTGGGGGTAGTATCTGGTGGAAAAATGCTGGGTGATTCCAAATTTCTTACATAGGGTGGCAACCTCTTGATTTTTGAAAGGGGTTCCATTATCAGTCATGATATCTTGAGGTATACCGAAATGACAAATAATGCAATTCAGGATAAACTTTGAAATCTATTTTCCAATGATGTAGGTTAATGGAATAGCCTCGACCCATTTTGTGAAGTACTCAGTGGCAGCAATTATGTACTTGTGGCCATTTGAGGAATTTGGGTATACTTGACCAACAAGATCAAATCCCCTGCGGGAAAAGGGCCATGGAGTGATGGTGGGCTAAAGGTCTTAGGCAAGAGCATGTATCAAATCACCATGCTACTGACATGGAACACATCTTTTCATAAACTGATATGCATCTGCTTCCATAGTGGGCCAATAGTAACCTGTCTTAAGAAGCTTTTTTGCTAACGTAAGGCTGCTAGAGTGGGTGCCACAAATACCTTGGTGAACCTCTTCTAATGTCGTTCGGGCTTCATCTGAACTGAGACATCAAAGGAGGGTTCCATCAAAGTGTTTTCGAAAAAGTTTATGACCTAGGATGGTATAGCGGGCAGTTTGGCGGATGAAGGTTTTGCTTTGATTTGGGGTGAGGGCTATGGGAATGGTTTTGTGACATAAATAGGAAAAGATGTCAGCGTACCATAGAGACTCAGGACCAAAAATCTCACACACCAACTCTAAATCAATTTTCTCATAAGCAGGAGTAAAAAGATTGTCAACGAGAAACTCACATTTAGGACTATATTCTAGCATGGCAATCATAGAGGCAATAGTAGCCATGGCATCTGCTGCTTTATTATTAGCCCTTGGAATCTGTTGAAAAACAATCTCTGTAAAATGTTGTTTAAGATCCTCAACTATTCTGCAGTAGGGAAACAATTTCTCATCCTTGGTGTGGTATGCATCTGTGACTTGTTTAATGACCAATTGTGAGTCTCCAAAGACAAGAAGGTTTTTGATATTCCATCTGATATCTTGACGTAGTCCTATGACCAAACCTTCATACTCAGCTATATTGTTTGTGCAAGGGAATGAGATTTTATAAGACTTAGGAATGAGGTCCCCTTGTGGTGTCACAAACAAAATTCCTACCCCCGATCCCTTTTGTGTAAAGGATCCATCAAAAAATAATTTCCATGATGCATTTGGGGCTAGGGTCATAATTGTGTCATCTAGAAAATTGGTTACAATGGGATGGTCACCTTGAAGAGGAGCTTCAACAAGTTGATCTACAATTACTTGTCCTTTAATGGCCTTACGATCCTTATAAACAATGTCGAACTCACTTAAAATTAAGACCCATTTTGCCGCTCGACTAGTGAGGGTGGCTTTTGATAACAAATACTTGAGTGGATCTATCTTGGCAATGAGATATGTAGTATGATTAAGCATATAATGATGTAGTTTTTGCATACAAAAGACTACAGCCAAACATGCTCTCTCAATAACAGTGCAGTTTAACTCATAGCCAACTAGTGTTCGACTGAGGTAATATATGGCTTGCTCATTCCTCTTATCATCTAATTGTGCCAAAAGTGCTCCTAAGGCAACTGAAGTAGCTAAAATGTATAGAATCAATGGTCATCCTGCAACTAGAGGTGCTAAAACTAGAGGATTAGCCAAATATGTCTTAATTTCTTCAAATGCTTTTTGGCATAGGCAATCCCATTGAAACTTGTTTCCCTTGCGAAGAAATTGTTGAAGTGGATGGACCTTATCTGCTAGTTGTGACACAAATCTCCTAATAGATTGTAACTTTCCTTGAAAACTGTGGAGTTGTTTCAATGTGGTAGGTGGAGGCATATCCATGATGGCCTTCACTTTTGCTGGATCTACCTCAATACCTCTTCTTGACACAATGTAGCCTAACAATTTACCTGATTTGACCCCAAATACACACTTCTTAGGATTAAGACATACTTTGTATTTTTCCAATCTATCAAAAATAGTGCTAAGGACATCAATGTGGGATTCTCTTGTCTTGGATTTTCCTAGGATATCATCAACATAGTCCTCCATTATGACATGTAGAAGATCATGGAATATGGTAGTTATTGCGCGTTGATAAGTGGCGCCAGCATTTTTCAAGCCAAAAGGCATGACTTGATAACAAAAGGTTCCCCATGGGGTTGTGAATGCCGTTTTATGTTGATCCTCTTCTGCAATTCTGATTTGCTTATAACTAGAAAATCCATCCATCAAAGACAACATCTCGTGTCCAGCAGTCAAATCCACTATGATGTCTATGTTAGGAAGTGGAAAATCATCCTTAGGAGATGCAAGATTTAGGTCTCAAAAATCTAAACAAACACGGATGCCCCCAGATGCTTTTCCTATAGGAACAATGTTGGAGACCCACTCAGGATAGTCAATAGGACGGATGAACTTTGCCTCTAACATTTTTTGCAACTCTACTTTGACTAGGAGTGCTACTTTAGGGTGCATTTTGCGCAACTTCTGCTTTACTGGTTTAATCTTGGGATCAACTATCAAATGATGCACAACCAAATATGTATCTAGGCAAGGCATGTCTTTGTATGTCCATGCAAAATTGATTTTTCCCTTTTTCAAGAATTCAGTCATGGCTTTTTGTTCCTCAAGACTTAAGGTAGCAGCAATGTAGGTGATTTGTGGACTATCCTTTGTTCCCAAGTTGATTGGAATTGTGTCTTCATTCAAAATAGGTGACTTTTCTAGTGGCAAGGATCTGAATGGCAAGTCAAGGTCTCCCTCTTTTGGCACCTCTAAGAGGTTTTCACCAGAAGATGCGTCCTTTATTTTATCTTTTTCTTCATCCAAAAGCGCCCTAGAGGAGTTTTCACTAGAGGATGTTTCTTTTATTTTTCCATTTTTATTTTCTTTTTCACTTTTGCAACTAAGAGAGTTGACTTGGCTACCAAAGTAGGATTTTTCATTGTACTGGATCTCATGTTCGTAATCTCGGAGATTCTTGAGGCCAAAAAGTTCCATCATTGCTTCATCAGACTTACAGATATCGAGAGCTGGTGGTGTATCTTGAAGGTCCCAGTCTATCATGTCGAGGTTGGTGAGAGGTAGGTTAATGGATGAAAGGTCATCTATGGTAATGGCATGGACATAATTATCTAGGTCATCTTCAATGTATTGGAAAGGTACTTCAAATAATTCCTCCTCTTTAGTCTCAGAATCAGGTTCAACCATACAATAGTTGTCAGCAAAGGATACCTTAGGTTTAATGGAGCCCAATCCACGTCCTTTAGTATAGCTATTAGCTTCTAAGGGTTGTCTAATTCCATCTTCTTTTGGTCCAAGGCTGGTACCATGATATCCCATGTTTTCAATAATGGGAGGTGCCTTGACATATTTATCCTTAGGAAACTCTACAGGTTCATCTTTTCCATCATAATATAGCCAATCTAGGATATTATCTTCCATGTGCTCGTCACTAAGTGAACCCCAATGCTCAAATGTTGTCTTGCTAACTTGCATGGTTTCTTTATTAGTAGAAGGTGACAATTGAGAAGGTTTTCCAAAGGAACGGGGGGAGAGTGGTAGTTGTCGCACACACAAGGCATTTTCAAACTTATACTCTCCCATTCCTAAATCAGCAAAAATGACCTTCTTCCCTGTGGTGTTAATTTTAGTATCTCCAACCTTCTCTTTTCCCTTGTGGGAGCTTGAATCCTCATTAGCTAATTCTGGTACTGTTGTGAGAGATTTGGGTACAATTTTGGAAAACTCACTTATTGGAACAAAATTCATTGGTACACCTTCCAATCTTTTACAAAATTCAAAAGGGGTGGGATCCCCTAGGATTGTGATCTCTCTTCCTTGGTGGGGAAATTTCAAGCATTGATGATAAGTGGATGGGACTACCTTTAGTGTATGTATCCATGGTCTACCAAGCAAGATGTTATATGGAAAATCCAAGTCTAGGACATGGCATTCAATATTTATGATAGCTGGTCCAACTTTTAGAGGCAACATGATAACTCCTTTTGATTCTCTTTCCCTCTCATCATATGATTTTATTGTTATCCTTTCATTAACATCTAGGAAGTCTTCTGGAAGTCCCAAGAAACGAATCATTTTCAATGTACAAAGGTTCAAACCGGACCCATTGTCTATAAGGACTCTTTTAATCTTATGTCGCTGTATAAGGACTTTAATGTGGAGCGACAAATTATGGTGGGGATCAGGACCTTGGAAATCTTTATCTGTGAAGACAAGGTGTTGTTGAGTGGCAAGGTTTCCAATCATGGCAGTGAATTGGGAAGCATTAATGTTCTCAAGAACACGAGACTCTAAAAGAGCCTTCTCCAAGATCTCTTTGTGGATGGGTGATGTGGTAAGAAGCTCAAGAATGGAGATTTGTGTAGAGGTCTTACCTAGTTGGGACAACACATCATAGCGAGAAGCGGGCCTTTGTGAGGTGGATGGCGCAGTGGGCACATGTGGCATTGCGGTATTAGTGTTATTGGGAGTGGCAGCTTGCAAAGTAAGTCTTCCTCGTCGAGTGGTGGCATCACAATCAGCCGCTTGTAAAACAAGGGTATTCACATGAGTGTCTACTTCTTCAATGTGACCACACAAGGAGTCAAACCCTGATATGTGGTTAGTGGAATAATCATAAGGTAATGCATTTGATGTGGAGGCTTGATTTGCATTGTTGGTATTGTTATTATCATTGCTGTGATCAGGAAATGGTTTTTGAAATATCTTCAATTTAGAATTTTTAGAGGTTGGACCTCCTTCCACCTCAATTTCCCCATCATCAACAAGATTTTGGATAAAAAATTTGAGCTTGATACATTTGTTGGTGTCGTGTCCCTTGATACGGTGGTATTTATAGTATTCATTTTCCCTATACCACTTTGACTTTGGTTGATTTTCATCAAAAGGACGTGTGTTAGGAAATACCATCAAGTTGTGATCCACTAATTTTTGAAAGATGGTCTCCAAAGGTTCACAAAAGTTAGTGAACTTTCTATTTCGATCATAGTCACGGTTGTAGTTGTTGTTGCGTGGAAAGAATTGTGTTTCATTTCTAGATTGTTGATTGCTTTGGTTGTCATGATTTGAATTGTTGTTTTTTCGATTGCGGTAGTTGTTGTTGTTCCCTCCTTGAAGGTTTTTGACATCAGTAACACCATCATGTGTAACACCCTTATTCTTGGACCAGAATTTGGGTTTGCTATTGTTGTTTGACTCATTGTTGGAGGATGATGAATTATAATGTTTGATGGTACCTTTTTCCAAAAGGTTGTTTTCAATATTCTTTCCCTTTTTGACTAAAGTGGAAAAGTCTTCGGGGCTAGCCATTTTCATGTGGAAGGACATTTCGGGTATCAAGTTCTTGATAAATATATCCACAAGATAGGAATCTTCGATTTTATATGGCATACAATTAGCAAGATGTCTCCACCATTGTAGGAAGTTGGCAAAAGTTTCTCCATTTCGTTGTTTTGTGTTGCACAAGTCACTCAATGAGGCATGATGTTCAATGTTGTAAGATTATTGTGCTATAAACTTGCTTGTAAAATCATTGAATGAAGTAAAGGAGCCCTTAGGTAAATTCATTAACCACTCAAGTGTGGGGCCTCCAAGACTTCATGCAAAGAGCTTCTTAAGATAGTCATCACTGTAGGCTACCTCTTGGCACAAAATGGAAAATTCTTTGAGATGGGTGACGGGGCATGTCTCTCCCGTATACTTGTCAAATTTAGGTATTTCAAAACTAGTTGGAAATGGCACCATATTAATGGATTTATCAAATGGAAAAGGACAAATTTCCTCAAAAGAGACATCCTTCACCCCTTTGTTGTTCATGTTAAGGACCAAATTTCATAGTTCTTGTAATTGTTGAGCCAAATCTTGATTAGGTTGCACTTGTGATTGTTGGGTGTTCACAAATCCACCTCCTAAATTGTGGAGAATTCCAAATGTAGTGGGAGGTGGTGGAGGCACTCCACTTTGGCCAATGTATTGATATGCAATTGTTGGAATTGGCACAGATGTCTTTACCATAGTGGTTGGCACTTGTAAATAAGAAGAGTGCATTGGTTGTGTCAAAATTGCCATTGGTTGAGTAGGCACTTGTCCAATGCCTAAGCATCCCACGGTTGAAGTTGTCAAGGTAGATTGTGGAATACTAG
Organism: Cupressus sempervirens; assembly: GCA_028749045.1. Lineage (NCBI taxonomy): Eukaryota > Viridiplantae > Streptophyta > Pinopsida > Cupressales > Cupressaceae > Cupressus > Cupressus sempervirens. The sequence goes on along the minus strand of CM053788.1, from coordinate 74,273,767 downwards.
CATGTGTGGTAACATTAGGCATGGCACTAATGATTTGTTGAATATGTTCTGCACTTAATTGAAATGTAGGTTGTGTTGAAGTGCTAGATGTACGCATAGCACTAGTTATTATCATGGTTTCTTTCCCTTTGCTAGAAGTTGGAGGTGCATTTGAAGTGGGCAACACGGGTGCACCACCTTTTGTAATTTGTCTAAACAAAGTGTTCTCATCAAAGCTTGGGGGAACATTAACACCATCCTTGACCAAATTTAGAAATATCTCAATTTTGTTTGCTCTAATGGATTTTTCCATCATTTCCACATTGTAGGGGTCTGCAAGGAATGTCTTGACATCATTAGGTACATTGTTAGGGTCAATAGGATCTTCATCTTGGTATACTTCATCATCATTATCCCCCAAAGTTGTTCTATGGAAGGGATCTTCTAGTTCTTGTGTGGATGTTGAGTTAGGCCTACCAAGGTTTGAACTAGAGGGAATTGTGTTCCCTAATGAAGTCATGAGTGGAGGAAAAGGATTCTCCATCTCTGGTTGCCTCAATGATTCCCACAAACGTGACATGGGATTAAATGTGAACCTTCCTAATTGTGTGTGCACCATACAAGAGTAACCAAACCAAAGGGTGGAAGATTGTGCAAGAAAAAGAAAATGAGGATGAGAGCTATTAACCTTTTGTGATTAAAGGGTCAACTACCCAAGTCTGAACAAAAGACCTTGGTTTAGCAAACAAAGTGTGATTAGAGTATAGTAGTATCTTTCTCCTACCAAAAATAGCCAAGCGATCTTGTAGAAAAGATAGGACACCAAATTGATTACTCACTATTTGGAGATGGACTTGTGATCCCAAATAAGTAAGTGTGATTAGGATAAATGTTTGCTTATAGATGAAAGGTCTAATGTTGAAATGTCAAAAGATGTTTTAAAGTTTGAGCTCCCTAGAAGAAAATTTGAAAGTGGAAGACTAGAAGTTTGGAAAGATGAAGGTAGATATAGAAGATGAAAGTGTTGTGGTTACTTATGTAGTTAACTCAATCCTCGTTCACTGGAAATAAAAACCTTGGGTTCACTCCTGGGAAAGCAAACCAATTTCAAAACTTTCCATTGTATTCAATTCTATCATAACGGTCTTGTGTAGCTTCTTCTTTTTGAATGTCTTTGATAGCGTATCGAAATTGTTTGTCACAGTATGCTAGGTTCTTCCTTTCCTTGTAGACAGGTGGTTTGGACAACTTCACTTTCATATGTTTGACTTGGTTGACTTTATTTGTCATGGCAAGAATAAAACAAGACTCAAATTTCAAGTACCCAAGAACTTTGCAATAAGATATGACTAGACTCAACCAATTTCAAAATACAAATGACCAAAAGTAATCGTGAGTTAAGAAGACCTCACTTAACCTATCTCACTCAATGAAAGGTTACCTCACAATTTCACTTGTTTTAGAACTCGTTTGATGTTTTTGGCTTTTGATTTTTGAATGTTTGAACAAGCATGCTGAACACGCCAACAACCCTAATAAGGCTATCTCTAGGATGAACAAGGCTTATCTAGAGGGATTCCTCGATATACACAAGGTACGTGAGGCCCAAATCTGTAGATGAAAGGAAATACTGCCACACAGCCGGGGGGAGACAATAACCCAAATCTCCTCCTTCACTTCCCAAAGGTATAAAGTTCTTTGGGGCTTAGCCAAGAGTGACAATATTCCACTTCCAAGAGAGGTGCCTTTCGATTCACCTCCCGATTTTTATACTCCACCAGAACACGGGAGTTGAGGTCATCCCAAGGGGTGATGAAATCCCCAAGCAGGCCTCCTAAAAATAAAAAACAAAACCACTTATTTCTTGTGCACCCAAGATCACCCAAAGGCGCGAGGGGAGAGAATACGTAAGTGGTCTTGGGGTTTAAAAGACACTTGTTCTTTCCCAATGAAGCTTTAAATTTTCTATCTACTTGAAGATACTCGTGATTTAAACATGCAAGGTTCTTTTCAACTTGAAATAGCGCCAACGTAAATTAAAACGTGAGTTTGTCAACAAGAAAGTAAAGCGAGTACGTGAAAGTAAAATTCTGAAAAGAAAAATGCAAGAAATAAAGTCAATTTACCTTAGGGCATTCAAGAGTGTATGACTTCATTTTAAGCACAGAACCCAAATGTGATCTAGCCTAAGCATACATGTCCATTTTAAGCACCAATTCCAAATATTGTCTAGCCTAGGCATACATGTCCATTATCCTTTAAAGCATTCAAGATGGTGTGAATTCTTTTTAAGCACCAAATCCAAATGTGTCTTCTAGCCTACACATTCATGTCCCTTTTAAGCACCAAAGTCCAACTATTTTCTACCCTACGCATTCATATCAATTTTAAGCACCAAAGTTTGAATGTTTGCTAATCTAGACATTCATGCATTCAAATGAAAATGTTTAATCCATTCAAGTTCATTAGCCTTTAAGGTTTAAGTGATAAAAATCACTACAAATCTCTTTTAGTGATGAAAATCACTATTGGTTTTGCTTTTAGGTTTTTAAGGTTACTTCTCTGCATGAAAACTATTAGTTAAAACTTGCAAGTCAATCAGTTAGCTAAAATTATTGTTAAAAATTGGACAATTCTGTCAAAATGCGGAGATGCCAGAATATAGGCACAGACACCAAAACACGTAGACGATGAAACTCGAAGACGCCAAACTACACAGATGCCAAAACACGCAGACAATGAAACTTGAAGACACTAAACTACGCAAACACTAAAACTTGTAGACGATGAAACTCGAAGACGCTAAACTATGCAGACGCTGAAACTCACAGACAACAGGCGACAAAGTAATTTCAGATGCAGACAAAAACTCAAAAATCGGAGACACCAAAACTCGAAGATGAAAAAATGGTTACAGCCCCCAACACAGACGATAGATTAACTTCGCAGATGAGAAAACTAAAGACCAAGATGACAGAACTAAGGAGCTGGAGCATCATTTCCTGGATGTTCCTAGTACGAGAATGGTGAAGGATGTCATATTGATCGTCAACGACGATGAAGGCATTCCATTAAAAGTAGCCAAAGTTCCAGGTACTTTAAAGTTATTATTATTCTATAGTGATATAATAGTAATTTAGTTTTTGATCACTCATCATTGACTAATGATCCCATGATTGTTTTGTAGGGAATGATGCTTTTTGGAGAAAACTTGGTGATGAGTGGTTGTGAATATTCGGGCCCACCCTGCATACCTGGTGGAACATCATATCCTAACTAAAATGCCAAACCACTATTTTGATTTCATATCATTACTAGAATAGTTTTCCTTTTCATCCATTTCTTGAACTATATTAAAGGTAGATTCACTTCATTTATGAGTCTAACATGTTTTTTTTTACTTAAAAGGTGGAATAACCAAGACAAACCATTGAAGGATGATCTTATAGAGAGCATGACCCAACTCTTTGGATCTCGTGCATTCGAGAGAAACAAGCTCCTTGAAAAAGCTAGTTTATGTTTGAAGTATATTAGGGACCAGTACAGAAAAAATTTACGGGATAACCCCAAGTACGAGCATCTACCCTATGTTCCTGAGGCTGAGTGGCAGGCTCTAATTTTGGATGGAAAGTATAAAGTTGACAAGAAAAATAATATTACACCAGTGGAGAGTATAGCAAGGTATGTAATTCTGTTGAGAATCTAATTATGTACTAATTAACCTCTATATTTATACTATCTAACATATTTCAAACTTTTCATAGATTGCCTGATACATCAAAGGCAACAAAGGCAAGACTAGAAAAGCATGGGACACACAAGCACAACTCTAGTGGTTTTTCAAAACTTCAAGCAAGAGTTGTAAGTATTAGTAAATGAAAACTTGTATCAAATTTTTTATATAATGTGATGGGAAATGCTAGGATAGACTAGCTTGTCTATGCTCCTGATCCTCAACTTGGATCTTAGTGTTCCTCCACACCAATATATGATGCAAAGTAACATGCTTTGGAAGCACCAACAAACTCCTAACACCTTGGAACAACTAAGAAATTTAAGTTATCACCCCAATCCTCTGTTCTCCATAAGAACATTCAAGGCTTGATTCACCTTCAAACAAGAAACTAATCTGTTGTTACAACTGCTCCTTTAATTCATGGACCCAACTCATCACATAAGGCTGCATACTAGTTACTTCTCCCTTGTACCATTCAAGGCCTCATACACCCAACCTTGACACCAAGTATTTTGGACAACTCCAACCCTCTAACATAAATGGAAACCCAAAAAAACATCAACACAACCCAAAACAAATCAGGTCTAAGGCAAACTTGCTGTTACCAGTCATAGGGCAGATTGCAACACTTGACCTTTATTCTACACACCCAACCAAGAGTGCAATTGGATCCTCTAGGACTCCCAAACACCAAAGATAGTTTAGAACAACTCCAACGTGACCAAAATAAGGTGTAACAAATGTGTAAGAGGTGTAAGAGGGCATGGCTTCTCACGCATGTGTGAGACACCTTGACTCTCATGCAAGAGGACAAGTGTCCAAGAGGCATGCAAGACATAAGGGATGAGAAAAGTGTGAACATCTCTCACACATGTGTGAGAATTCCTAACACGTGTGAGAACACACTTAGGATTAAGAGGAGATTTAACTAGGATGATTATGCAAAGCAAGCATGATTAAGGAAGTGGGTAGGTTTAGCAAGGTGGGTTAGGTAGGCTAGTGAGGTTTAGGATTAAATTAAATGAGATTTAATTTAATCATGGGTTTAGATGAATTAATAGGATGTGGAGAATTTAAATAAGTAAAATTTATTTAAAAAGAGGAACGTGGAGGATCATGTGTTAAATTAATTTAACACATTAAGGCTAGAAGCATTTAAATTAAATTTAAATACTTAGAAGAATGAACTTATTTAATTAAAATAATTTAATTAAATAAGTACAGGAATGTGAACAATATAATTAATTACAATGTCACGGGCGATATTAAAATAAATTAATATAGTGTTTAGGGACGATTTTAAACGTCTACAAAACCTAGTAAGCATATGATTGTATTTTCTATGATATTTATATTGAGTAGAAATTGTGTCCTTACTATTTGTGAAGTGCTAAAATGTTTTTCAACAAACATGATTGGTTTCACCCTGAAAGCTTTAGTTTCCCCCAATAGGTTGGCTATCTGACACTTGAGGCATTTGTTCAATTCTTGGACGAGTTTCAGGAGGAGAAACCTGGGGATTCAGTCTTGGAAAAAAATGAACATGAGATTGGATGGCTTGAAGTTGGGAAGCCTTTCTATCCAACAATTTTTGATCCTGTACTTCAGATTTTTAGTCATGACCAACCACTTAGTTGTCTTGGAAGACCTAGGTATGTAATTGCATTGTATTAGATATGGTTTACATTTTTTTTGAGATTCTATTAATACAAAAATGTTGTGCAGTCTGTAACTTCTAATTGTATGGTGTTTTAACATAATTTTTGTTTTAATTTGATTTAGTTAGATTGAAAAATGTCTACATAGTTATTGCTACAAGCTCTTTCAATTTTCACCTGATGGAATGTAGAAATCTCATGTCTTCAAACATTTAATAGAATATGTATATGAATTTTGCTCACTTTCTTTTATTGCAAGTCAATTATTCAACTAATTTTTTGGGATCGACATTTGAACTTCCATTTTCAAAGGTTAGAAAGTTAGGCTTAGAAAATCAAGTTATGCTGAACCATGCCTGGACATCAATGTCTGGTTCAAATAATAGTAAGTCTACATAGGAATCTCAATCTAAGAGAAGCTCTAAGGTATTCTTTTGGTCAATAAATAAGTTTTGTTCTTGAATTGTGTTCATCATTGAGGTTGTACTGAGATTTGAAATGATCTATTGTCTTAAGTTCTTTCCATCAAGCTTTTGAGTTTTCTCTCCAATTCATGCCTTTTTGGATTTTTTCTCATAGCTAATAATTGAAAATCAATTTGTCACTGTTGCATGACTGGCTTCTACCTCTCAGTTATGACTTATTGTCATGCAGTACATGCTTCTATGATGAAATGGTACAAGTGAATTTATGTTTTCCATGGTGTTATATATACCATTTTCGAAGTTATTTTTGTTTGAGAAGTATCAAAATGAAATATATTAGTTTCATAGATATGCTCTTTGATATTTGGTTATTGCACATTATGACTATATATTGGATCAGTGTTTCAACACCTGAGTGATCAAATATGGTTTCTACATCGGTGTTCCAAGTGTGCACTGTCAAACTACATTGCCTATTGAATTTCTTTATTGTTTTTTTTCTTGTACAATAACTTATTTATTGTTGTTGCATATTACAACTAGGCAATCTATACATCTAGTGTCATTGTCTGTACAAACTACAAACAATGGATGTGGATGGTGACATTGAAGAAAATCTATTTGACAGAGAATTGAATGATGACCAAGCAATTGTATGTGCAGAGAATTTGACCTGATAGACACCATATCAAGCTGAAAATAGTTTGACAGTTGACTTCAACCAAACACCAGACCTACTGATAACACACTTGCCCAAATTATTTGCTGATGACTGGTTGATCCTAGAAGTCAAGAGAAAAGCCAAGCAAAAATTTGCTACAGATGCTAGAATAGAATTCATCCACGAAAAGCCGAAAAAGAAATGTCATGAATGAAGGGAAGATGGGTCAGTCAATGCCCAAAGCTCTCAAAAAAGAAGGTAATGATGGGAGTCCCATTTTGTATGATTTATAGTAAGAAAAGTTGCATGTCTAAGGAAAAAGAGTATAACCAATGTGATGCACCTAGACATAGACATGAAACTTTTAGTTTGAGAAGTTGTTTCCTTAGAGAGCTGACATATCTGTTGACCTAGCTCCATGTATGGAGTTGTTTCTTAAGACGATCCCATGCTCTTGGGAGGTTTGTGCACCATTGCAGTAAGTGCCTCACAAGCCTACCATCTTTGTTGTACCCTGCCAAGTGCAAGCAATATAAAGTTCTTGGCATGGATGAACGGTGAAACAGATGGTGTTGGTTTGGAGCTCCTTTTCTACTGGTGATTCTTTCAGTGGAATATTACCGTTTCTATTGTAAGAAAACTCGCCACAGGCATTTTCCCCTTGTATAATGTTCCTGGCAGTAATATTTTTTGCAAGCAATATTGGAACGCAGTTGTATTCAATGAAAGTATTTAGATGTTACTTTTAAGATTGTTGCAAATAATTGGTTAGTGGAGTACAATACATCGTGGAGTACTGATAAATTAGATTTGTTGATAGTATTAGTATATGCTACTATACACATTGTGGTATATATACTGAGAAGTTGTACCATTGCAAAATAAATATTATCTTTTGTTGCATGCTTCACGTAAAAATGTTTCTTTGTCATACACTTTTTGAATTCAATTTTTTTTGGAAGTGGAAGATAACCTTATTGAAGGTTGAATGGGATCTTTGCTTCTTATCATAAAAATTGATATTTTATCAGAGTTTTTTTTATAATCTATTATTTTTAATGCACTCTAAATAATGTACAATAAAAAAATCCCTGAGGACTTTAATAATGTTTAATTGGTTGATTCTTTTGTTTCTTTTTATAGGTTTTGATTTGATGTCTAATATTGTAAGTGTCTTGGGGAGTCTGATTATACTTTTTGTTCAGGGTTTCTTTCAGGTTTCATGCGATAATCCATTCGGTGCTTTAACTGTTAGGTAGCTGCTGCAAGAAGGTACCCTGTTTGATATTTAGCCAACTAGTGACTGTTAATATTTCTACTTGTAATGGGTTTTTGATGTCATATCCTCTTTGGTATGGTGTAATATATAGGTGGATTTATCTATTCTTATACTAAAAATTCTTGACTATTTTGGAATTTTTAGTATTTACATCTATAGATTACTAACAATCCAATAGAATTTGATCACAAAGATCAATTAGTTGTAATGAACATGTCATATCCATCTACAAAAGGTTTACTGTGCAGTTGTACTAGAATGCATTGTTCTACTTTTACAAGTCTGATTATCCATTAGTATTATATTTAAAGCATCTGCATTCTCCAAGCTTCATCAGTATATGATCAATCATTTGTTTTGACAAAATGGTGCTAGATATGTCTGAGGCTCTTAATTTTATATGCCTTTATTTGTCGCAAAAAGCTGTTACATGTGTGTGAGGCTTTTGACTGTATAGGATGCTTTATTTGTCTTAACAAAATTGTTCTACGTGTTTGTGAGACATTCAACTATAGGATCCTATTTTTGTCTTAACAAAAGGTGTTGTGTACATGTGAGGCACTTACTATTAGCATTAGCAATGTCCAAAATTCATTAATTTCAATATATGTTGCCCAACAGACTTTGGTTATGGTAGTTTTTATAACCTTGTGAGTAAAGGAAAAAAAAATTGGTTCTAGTTTTTAGGATTGTAACAAGTCCAAGTAGGTCTACATTCCTCATTAATAGACTAATAGTTTATGTTAAATCTATTTATGCTAAAAAAAAAAGCTTTTAGGCACATCAATGTTACCTACACTACATAGTATACTGATTGTTCCTACTTCAAAATATTTTATTATGATCTTTGAAGAAATTTAACAAGCTTAGATTATTTTTGTCAAAATATTTTATTATGATCTTTGAAGAAATTTAACAAGCTTAGATTATTTTTGTCAGTGAAGAAACACAACCCACTGAAATTCTTTCCACCAAAGCTTAAGACATTCTAATTTCTTCAAGCATATCCACTAAATAAAAATTTCATTTTCCACAAGCCCAACTTAGCTATTTTTATTCTTCAGTTGTACTAATTTTTTAATCCCAAGCTCTTCAAACTCCAATACAATTCTTTTAGACCCATATCCACTAAATAAAATTTTCATTTTCCACAAGCTGAACTTAAGCTATTTTTATTCTTCAGTTGTCGAGTACATGAAAGAATACTTGATTTAAAGATTTCCACTCCACAAATTATTAGCTGATAGGCGATCCAAGGGATCCTCCAAAAATTATGTTGTTTAGATCGAAAAAACAAAGCGTTGGTTCAATTGTCTCGTCCAAGTCAAAATCCAGTTTTTGCAATGAACAAAATATAATTTTTGATGCAGCAAAATGTGTGATATAGAGTTAGTGGGGAAAGTGTAAATGTGGGCACCAGCAGCTTTTGTGGCCGCCTGCTCTAGTTTGGCTTGGCTGGAAATTCACTAGGCATTTTATTCAGCAATATTGTGCTCTATTCCTAAGCTCCTAACATGGTGCCACAAAAAAAAAACTGAGGTAGGATGTTGAATCTAGCAAGTATTGTGGTTTTTATTCACACACAGATTATATCAAATGCATGATCACTATTACCTCTGAGAAAAATCCAAGCCCATCTCTATAACTATGTTCGCAATCAATCAGTGAACAAAGGATTTCCAGTCCCTTCTTTACTCATATGTGCATATTTCCCAATTAAGGATAAATGAAACCTCACTATAGGTGCATGTGCTCTATAGGTGCACATGCTTACATTCTCTGTGTGGCTCACCCAAGGGATTGAACCTATTTCTACTTTCCTTTTCTTTTTGTTATTCTGTCCTAAGTTAACAAATCATACATGAAAGAGAGAGTGACTTCTAGCTAGATTTCTTCCTCCTTATTTTTGTAATATAATTGTCTTGGTGCATACTATTTTCCTCATTTGTAGGCTAATTGAGTGAAAAGCTAGGTTTCACATATAAGAAGCAACAATCGAATTGATAGCTTGATCCAATTTATCTTTATGAGGTGACAAAAGCCTTGTTAGGAGAGGCCCAGACTGAAGGAATTAGGTGATGATCATCTAAAGCAGGAGATAATCTAAATTAATTGGGTAGTAAATGACTTGAATATTGGAGTTCTCTATCCCCCTTGACTTCTCTTTTTTCACTGCATATCAGCCTGTGTGGACTTTACTTATTGCAAGGTATTATGGTGAATTGAATGTAACTAAAATTAGATAAATAGTTATGTTTTATGGCATTAAATTTGATCACCCCATTTTAGCATGAGATCAACCCACCTTCCTAGAGTGGCCAAGGGCATGGACTCCTTGCCCTTCTAAAGAGATAGTGCTTCTGACACCACTTCCAAGATACTAAGTCCAAGTTATCTCTCTTGGACTCTTTGGTTAGACCCATTGTTCTTTTTGGTGTGGTGGTTTGGGGATTGTCTCTTCTTGATTTTGATTGGGTCTTGATCAAGCAGGTGTAGACCCTTTTACTCCATCGAATTGTCCATTGCCACTGCTACACTCCAGATAGTATTGTTTGGCTGAGTTCGGGGCTCACCCTTTCTAGCTTAGCACCATTTTTGACTTGGTTTGGTTCATTCACCATCTCAGAGACTTTGCAGACTCGGTTGAGAGCTGACACAAATACTCATACCTTGCTTACCATTCCTCTATGAACATTGTTAGCTCGGCGAGGATGACTAAGGCTCATTCCTAGTATACCTAGGCCACTATTTTACTGAGTTCGATCAAGATTGACATCAATCATCTTTTTCCATGCCAGTTCTTGGATGCTCTCACCCATCTCCCTTCTTAGTAGGAATTGAATGGACATGTCAGACTCAACATTTATAGGCAGTACATCTTGAGGACTTGGATGATCCCTCCTGGTGGGTTATGCCCTCAGATGACCTTCTACTCACAACACTTTCTAGAGACCTGTGATGGCATTATTTTCCATCCCTCTTACCTAAGTCAATGTTGGAACCATGCCCTCCTCATTGCCCTGGAGTCTTTTAGAGTTGGATCACTTCAACTTTGTTGCCAGACTGAGCACCACCTGATTAGAGGGGAATGAGTGTGCCACCTTTGCACCATATCCAAGATAGAGACTAAGACCCACTTTATATTCAGATGCCCCATCTACTATGAGATCAGAGGTAGGTTCCATTGCCTATTCAAAGATTGCAGATCCCTCTTGACATCATCCACACCTGTCTCATACTTTGACCATATAAAATTTCTAGATGTTTTGTAGAGATTTTTCCTAGTCTTTGAAGTAAGTCTTCCAACATTTCTTTCAACAAAGTCTATTCTTTCCTCATATATTTCTAAAATTTTGATGAAGGAGCTTCTCATAACATAGGAGGCCATCATTTCATAATGAGAGGTGTGATAACTATTCCTCATGTTGTTCCCAATCAAAGAGGAATATCCCTAACCAAGCTTATTATGATCTATCTAGAAAAATTGCAGTGTCAAGTCTCACAATTCTTGCATCACACCCCGTAAACCTGATGGGGACACAACCCAAGCACAGAATGGACAAAATAGGAAAGGGAAAATTTTATTAACTATAAAAATATGCTAGTACACTTAGTGCAAAGAAACAGACTCCAAAACAAGCCCTATGGGCTTACAATAGCATAAATCTGGAGATAAATTGTTCTCCTAGTACCTTCTCTCAAACTCCACTCCGAACTACTTTTTTACAATGCCAAAAATGTTCTTAAATAGACCCCAGAGGGTTAAGGATTAGGAATACATTCTAGAAAGTGCTAGTTGGTATCCATCGACCAAATAGAAGGCTCCAGAAGTCGCATTAGAAGTCGCCATAAAATTAGAAGAATCCAGAAATGGTAATCAAACTTTTGAAAGGCATAACTTTTGAACCATAGCTCCGATTGACGAACCATTTATATTTTTGGAAATCTCTCGAAGTACTCTATAGCCCTATGGACCAGATTTTCTTGTCCCCCAATTTTTGGCCCTATTCAAGGTCATTTAATGCCCCTAACCTGACTTTGAAGCATTCTTAGGAGGTCTCCAGAAATTGAAAAATTGTGATAACTTTCAAACCATGGGGCCTTTTGACCTAATTCTTTTTCTGGAATGCTCTAAATTACAATTACAATCATCCAACCAATTTAAACCTTCTATTTCACCAAAATGATGGCTCAATTACATACTCCTATTTTTTTGACATTTACACATATCCCAAGGTGTTCAAATAATTTATCCTAGAACACTGATAGTTGAACTGTGAGAGTTGGAACCTTTATTTGACCCAAATGGGTATCCAAAAATGAAAACACATGAAACAGAAACTAAGTCTAAGTACATTTTTTGGGTGACACAGGATTGCCCTTATACCTCTGGATGCTCCTACATCAGACACCTAGGGTAGATTGAAAAAGTGACCCTGTCACTTTATGAATGGTAGAGGAAATCCCGAATGGGAAACCTTAGTTGTTGATATCCAAGTTGAGTCCTATATCAGTCGTCCTTTCCACTTGACTAGATACTCTTCATACTACCTATTTCTGGTACTCCTGCCCACATGATGATCTAGAATGTCTTCTATCTCCTCCTTCTTAGAAGCAGGAATTGGACATGGCTCTAACATTGGCTCCTCATCTGCACCACCATCATGATACTCTGTTAAGTCTACAATGTTGAAAATAGGAGAAATGTGAATACCATCTGGCAGCTCCACCTCATATTCATTTCCTGAGTCATGTTTCTTTAGAATTTTGTAGGGGCCAAATTTCTTCATTTTCAACTTGTTGTAAGTACCGGCTAGAAATCTTTCTTTTCGTAAGTGTACCATGACTAGATCCCCTACTTGGAATTCCTTATGTCTTCTCCTTTGATCAGCCCTAGCTTTATACTCTTGATTCATCTTGGTAATGTGTGCTTGAACCTCCTCATGTAGATGCTTGATATTTTCAGCAAATTCTTCAGCTTCAACACTTTTCCTCTCCCCTTGCTCTATCTTCCTCAATTCTGAAGCAATCCTTAGGCTACTTCCATATACAATTTGGAATGGTGATCTACTAGTACTCCTATTTATAGAGTTATTGTAAGAAAACTCTACCTATGGTAGAATCAAATCCCACCCCTTGGGCTTATCCCCAACTAAACATGTCAGCAAATTGCCCAGACTTCTGTTTACCACTTTTGTTTGGTCGTCAGTCTGCGGGTGATGTGTGGAACTAAATTTCAAGTCTATTCTCAACTTCTTCCACAATGTTCTCCAGAAATACCCCACAAATTTAGTATCTCTATCAGAAACTATACTCCTTGGAGGACCATGTAGTCTTGCCACCTCTCTGAAAAACAAGTCTCCAATATGGATAGCATCATGAGTTTTGTGGCATGGAATGAAATGTTCCATTTTGGAGAACCTATCAACCACCACAAATACTGAGTCATTACCCCTTTGTGTCCTTGGCAATCCAAGAACAAAATCCATACTTATGTCCTCCCATGACTTTGATGGAATAGACAATGGCTGATATAGTCCAATATTGTGACTAAATCCCTTGGCCACTTGACAAACCTGGCAATTCTGTACAAACTTCTTCACATCCTGTGACATTTGAGGCCAAAAATAATGTTCTTTGAGAATGGCAATGGTCTTATCTCAACCAAAATGTCCTGCCATCCCTCCACTATGTTTCTCCTTAATTAGATTTTCCCTCATGGAACTCCTTGGAATGCATAATTGATTGCCCTTGAATAACATACCATCCTGAATCAGATAGTCTAACCACTTAGTTCTGTCTACAGCAACAGGCTCTTTACAAGCTTTCCACACTTTAGCAAAATCAGGATCCTCAAGGTACAGATTCTTGAGTTCATCAAACCCAACTACTTCAACCTACATTACTGTAAGCAACAACTATCTCCTACTTAGTGCATCTACAACCCTATTAGATTTTCCACTTCTATGCTTCAACACAAATGTATAACTCTGCAAGAACTCTACCCACTTCATATGCCTCTGATTTAATTTACCTTGGCTATTTAGGTACTGTAATGCCTGATGATCAGTATATAAAACAAATTCCTTTGACAATAAATAATGCCTCCATTTCTTTAAGGCCTGAACTATTGCATAGAACTCTTGATCATAAATAGAATACTTCTTTTTCGCATCATTAAATTTTTCACTAAAATATGCAATAAGCTTACCTTCTTGGCTTAATACAACCCCAATAGCACTGCCACTAGTATCACAATCCACCTAGAACACCTTTCTAAAATCTAGAAGTGCCAAAATAGGTTGTTTTGTCACCTTCTTCTTCAGCAATTCAAACCTTCTCCCAACTACCACAGTCCATTTGAACTCTTTTCTATCCCCTCTTATTGTGTTAGTCAGGGGTCCACATATGCCACTGCAATTCTTAATGAACTTCTTGTAAAAACTAACTTGACCATGAAATGATCTTACCTCAGTAGCAGATCTTGGAGTAGGCCATTCCAAGATGGCTTTTACCTTCTCTAGATCCATTTTTAGAACTTCAGGTGATATAACAAACCCCAAGTAGACTAACTCCCTTTTTGCAAAGATACACTTCTTCAGATTAATTAATAGTTTCTCTTCCCTTAACCTTTCAAGGACACTACAAATATGCAATAAATATTCTTCCAAATTCTTGCTGAAAATTAAAATATCATCCAAATAGACAATAAAAAATTTTCCCAAGAACTTCTTAAGTACCTCATTCATAAGCTGCATGAAGGTGCTTGGGGTGTTTGTCAATCCAAAGGGCATGACTAACCACTCATAAAGACCCTCCTTGGTCTTGAAGGCTATTTTCCACTCATCTCCTTCTCATATCCGTATCTAATGATAGCCACTATTGAGATCTATCTTTGTGAAGTATTAAGCTCCACTCAAGTAGTCCATAAGATCATCCATTCTTGGAAAAGGAAATCGATACTTGATGGTTATCCTATTTATAGCTCAAGAGTCTATACACATCCTCCACTCTCCATCCTTCTTTGGTGCCAGTACTATAGGTACTGCACATGGACTCAAGCTCTCCCGAATCAAGCCCTTCCTTAATAGCTCTTGAACCTATCTATTTAGCTCCTCGATTTCAGTAGGAGTCATCTTGTGAGCAGCCTTGTTAAGCAAACTAGCTCCTAGAATTAAATCTATCTGATGACTGATTTGCCTTATCGGTGGCAATCCTTCTGGAACATTATCAGAGATGATATCTCCAAACTCACCTAGTAAATCTGAAACTTCAAGTAGTATTTCACTACTACCTTGTTTATCTTTTATAGGAATCAAAGCATAGCACATACGCTGATGTTTCATGCCATCTGAAAAGTTCCTTCCATCAGCAAGACAAATCCTAGCACTGCTACATACCTTTTCACCTTCCTTTTTCATGGGCTTCAGTTTGTGGTGAACTCCATCCTTTGTTAGGAAGTAGGTGTTTGAATGACCATCATGTACTGCATGCCTATAAAATTGCCACAGTCTTCCCAACAATAGATGGAAAACATCCATTGGAATAACATCACAGAGAACTTCATCATGGTAACTCCCAATTTTGAACTTCACTAAACATTGTTCACTTACCAGGACCTTATGATCATCCTTCACCCAAGCAATTCGATAGGGCTGGGGGTGTTTCTCCCTCTTGAGCTTCAGCTTAGAGACCATCTCTTCTGATACCGAGTTATCAGTGCTACCACCATCAATGATCAAATTACAACATTTATCCTCACACTTTCACCTGGTATGAAATAAACTCCTCCTTTGTCCTGGTTCAATTTCACCACTTAGTAGGACCTTTTCATTTACTAAAGTCTCTCCTCTTTCTACATCCTCTTAATGGGATGATTGCGCATCCTCATCCACATGAGCAACCCTAGCTTGACCCTCATCTCTCCTATCTATCCTTCCTTGTATTGAGGGCATTCAAAGGCACGATAACCTTCTTCATTGCAATGGAAATAGGTACCATGTAAGCCTCCTCTTCCTTGTCCACATCCTCTACCTCTGCATCTTTGATTTCCAAAGTCTTGATCATGGGAGCAATTGAAACCCTTGTTCCTTTGGTTCCTGCTAGTACCCACATCTTCATTTTTATTTTGGTTTTCATTTCAACCTCTAGATGACCTACCACTACCCATTCCTCTTTGACCACACCCTCTTTGTCTCCCTTCAAACCTCTTATTTAGCTTCTCTTCAACTTGTAGGGCAAACTAGTATGCCTCTTCAATGCTGGTCATTCTTACGAGACTTAATTCCTCCTGGATGCTAGGTCGCAACCCACTGATATAACAAGCAACCTTCTCCTTATTTGCTTCTACATGCCCTACTCTAATAAAAAGTCGATAAAACTCCTCTATATATTCTTGGACTGATTTTCTTTCTTGCTTTAACCCATGCATATTCTTAAACAAATCAAGCTCATAGTCAACATGAATGAACTGCTTCTTTAGTTTGTCCACCATGCGATCCCACCTTGTGATCTTATCCTTTCCTCTTCTATTTCTTTCCAA
The DNA here is from genome assembly GCA_028749045.1 of Cupressus sempervirens. Lineage (NCBI taxonomy): Eukaryota > Viridiplantae > Streptophyta > Pinopsida > Cupressales > Cupressaceae > Cupressus > Cupressus sempervirens. The sequence continues at coordinate 74,257,487 of CM053788.1, read as the reverse complement.
TTGAACCTCTTGCCACCAAATTTTGGCATGGCCTTTTAGTTTGGCCTTTGCAAACTTAACCCTATCTAGATCCCTCATATCCTCATACTTAAAGTACTCTTCCAATTCATTGATCTAGTCGATCAACTCATCTGGTTTCAAATTTCTTGAAAATACACCCACATCAATTGTAGGTCTTTTCCCAAACTTAGGAATGGCCCTAAACAGCCTTGCCTCTACCTAATTTAGAACTTCCCCATCAAATTCCCCTTCTGGTCCAATTTCTTCTTCTTCATTATCATCCTCACTTTCGTCGCCTGTGGCAACATTTGTTCCTCTATGGAGCTCCTCCTGCAATGCTTGTACCTACCTTTGGAGGGCTCTAACCTCCTCAAGATTACTATCTTTGACCCTTCCACCATGCTCTCTTCATGGAGGCATATTCTTAACTCAAACTCACAACCACATAGTCCTAGTGCAAAATGCCTCACAGTCGGTGCTCTGTCTACACACTTAGGAAAACCCGCTCTGATACCACTTGATGGAGGTATGCTCTGCTACCACTGACAAAAGTATGCTCTGATACCGCTTGATGGGGACACAACCCAAGCACAAAATGGACACAACAAGAAAGGGAAAATTTTATTAACTATAAAAATATGCTAGTACACTTAGTGCAGAGAAACAGACTCCAAAACATGCACTATGGGCTTACAATAGCATAAATCTGGAGATAAATTCTTCTCCCAGTACCTTCTCTCAAACTCCACTCCGAACTACTTTTTTGCAATACCAAAAATGTTCTTAAATAGACCCTGAAGGGTTAAGGATTAGGAATACATTCTATAAAGTGCTAGTTGGCATCCACCAACCAAATAGAAGGCTCCAGAAGTCGCATAGAAGTTGCCACAAAATTAGAAGAATCCAGAAATGGTAATCAAACTTTTGGAAGGCATGACTTTTGAACCATAGCTCCGATTGACAAACCATTTACATTTTTGGAAAGCTCTTAAAGAGCTCTATAGCCCTATGGACCAGCTTTTCTCATCATCCATTTTTTGGCCCTGTTCGAGGTCATTTAATTCCCCTAACCTGACTTTGAAGCATTCTTAGGAGGTCTCTAGAAATTGAAAAACTGTGATAACTTTCAAACCGTGGGGCCTTTTGACTTGATTCTTTTTTTGGAATGCTCTAAATTATAATTACAATCATCCAACCAATTTATACCTTCTAGTTCACCAAAATGATGGCTTAATTACATACTCTTATTTTTTTAACATTTACACGTATCCCAAGGTGTTCAAATACTCTATCCTAGAACACTAATAGGGGAACTGTGAGAGTGGGAACCTTTATTTGACCCAAATGGGTATCCAGAAATGAAAACACATGAAATGGAAACTAAGTCTAAGTACATTTTTTGAGTGACATAGGATTGCCCTTATACCTCTGGATGCTCCTGCATCAAAACCCCATCAACTAGATTTCAAGGTTATGCCAAGCCATAGTGGCTAGGAATGTCTCCTCTTCTAGCTCAATGAACTTTGTGCCCAACAATAACTTGAATAGCTCAATGCTCTCTTGGAGTTGTTTGGAGTTTGGTAGATTCATGTGTAGTGAGCTCTCCAAAGCAAAGACTTCTATATGCTAGGCCACATAATATCTTCTCAAGACTACTGCTCACCTAGGCACCATATTTGTTCAGGCATCAACTATGTGAATGCTTTCAATCATGAATTACTATCATTGTCTCAAGTGGGTTTATACATTATTGTGGTAATCCCCATGGGCCAAGTGGAAATAATGACATTGATAAGGATTTTGTTTCTCAGTTGGTTCATGAAAACCTCTAAGATTGATGCAATAGGTCTCAATTCATTCATCTATTAGGGAGGTGGCTCAGATATCACTAGGATGGTCTATGGACTGAGTTTTGTACTTTCCACAACAATACTAGGATTTAGATCCATGTCTTTCTTCTTCATTTTATTTTTGTTTTGATGTGTGGTGGGTGGCATGAAATGATGATGCACCTAAGGGTGGTATGCAAGATGATGTGATAGGAATTGCAAAGTGCAAGATGAGTTCTAAGAACTTTTAAAGATGAGATAACATATAATCTATGATGCAAAGTATTTATTGAGATCTAAAGACTTCTGAAAAATGCAAAGGAGTGAACATGTGGTAATACAAAGGATGATGATGGAGGATTCTATCCCAAGGGTGTGATGAGATGAGTGAAAAGTGTGTTTGGAAGAAGAAGGATCTAATTGTAATAGCTCTAAGTCGTGAGTTGGATAAGACTACAAATAACTCCACTTTTTGTCTTATGTTATCAATCTTGCACTCCAACTCTTCTTGTAATGTGTTTTTAGTGCCTTCTTTCTCAATTCAATCTAGCCTAGCAATCCTTGCCTATATGGAAAAATAACTCTATTGAGAACTGATTGAATGGGGTGGTCAGTATGGGCAGGTTTTGCCAATTGAATATAACTGAGGAATTTTTTTTTTGTTTTCCTTTGTATCTGTTGAAATTGCGATATCCACCCCAAGAATTTCCACGGGGATGCTGTAGTGGTGATGCCATCTGCCATCACAATTACCTGTGTGTCAGTCACAATTACGACGCCCACCAAAAGACTTACGATGGGGTTGTTGTAGCTGCGACGATAACTGCCATTGCAATTTTTGGGGGTTTCCATCGCAATTGCAACATCGACCACAAGAATTGTGACAGTGTTGATGTCACAATAAAGTGGTCAACCACTGTCGCAATTTCTAGCATTTTTGTCGCAATTGCGACATCAGCAACAAGAATTGTGATGATGTTGATGTGACAATTAAGTGGTTGCATAGCAATGGATAGGCATCGTAATTGCGACGGTATAGGATAGACATCGTAATTTGTGACTAAAAAACAATGATGTCTATTACTGTCATAGTGCGACACATTTTTGTCATTATTGTGAGACATAGCCATCGCAAATCGATGCCAAATGTATCAGTGGGGAAAAAAGGGTAAGAACCAAGAGAGGAGATTTTCATGGATCTTGTTTCCATTATGGTGAAGATGGTCATAGAGCATATGAATGTATCAATACCAAAAAAGGATAGATATGAGAGCTAGAGGTCAAGAAAGAGTTACACATGTAGATAAAGATGCCAAGTCATCACATTCTAAAGATATTGAAAGGGGAGAAGTCCTTCTTAATAGAAGAGTCTTGTTGAGTAATGAGAATGAACCTAAAAAAAGGAGGAGCTTGTTTAGTATTAGGTGCAACTGTGAGGGTAAGCGTTGCAATGTTATTATTGATAGTGGGAGCACTAAAAATTTTGTATTAGAGGAGATGGTCACAAAGTTAAATCTTGAGAGAAGGAGACACTTGTGTCCATAATAGATTGCCTTTGTGTAGGATGACCACAAGGTCTTGGTCAATGAACAATGTTTTGTAAAGTCCAAGGTTGGGAGCAACCATGATGAGGTATTATGTAACATCATGGTCATAGATTCATGACATATGTTCTTGAGAAGGTTATGATAGTTTGACAAGCATGTTGTAAAATATGGTTATGTGAATACCTACTCCCTAACAAAGTATGGAGTGAGACATAAGCTAAATCCATTAAAGGGCATAGAAGAAAATGTATGTAGTAATGCTAGAATATGTTTAGTTGATGAAAGAAAGCTCTTAGAAGGTATGAGGCATGAGAATGTGTGTTTTTCTTTAAATCCAAAAGATGGTAAAGAGGAAATAGAAGATCCATCTATAGAAGTTGCAAATTTTTAGGTGAGTTCCAATATATTGTATCTAATAATGTGCTTGATGAATTGTCACTAGTGTTAAAGATCAATCATCAAATGGACTTGATTCTAGGAGCTATCTTTCCAAATAAGGAAACGCATAGAGTGAAACTAGTAGAAACTGAAGAGTTAAACATAAAAGTACATGTGTTCTTCCAGAAGGGATTCATTCAAGAAAATTTGAGTCCACGTGTTGTACCAACAATATTAGTACCAAAGAAGAATAGAGAATGGAGGATGTGTAGATATTCTTGAGCCATCAACAAAACTACTATCAAGTACATATCTCTCTTGCCAAGGATGGATGATATTATAGACTGTGTAAGTGGATTTGTGTATTTCACAAAGACATATTTGAAGAGTCAAAATTACTAGATTGGGATCAAAGATGGAGATGAATGGAAGACTACCTTCAAGAAAAATGAGGGGTTGTATGAGTGGTTAGTCATAGCTTTTGGGCTAACCAATCCACCAAACACATTCATGCAACTCCTAAAAGAGGTATTGAAAGAATTTTTGGATAAGTTTATCATTTTTTACCTAGATGATATTTTGATGTTTAGTAAGATGTTGGAGGAGAGTATAATGCATATTTGTAGTGTGTTTGAGAAGTTAAGGGAAGAGAAATTTTTGATTAATTTGAAGAAGTGCAATTTTTTGAAGAAAGAGTTAGTATATTTGGGATTTGTAGTTTCAGAAGAAGGTCTAAAAATGGAAATGTTGACACAAAATTTTACACCCATGTTTGACATGTTATCTCTAGGAAACCTCGTGTAACATGGAAACAACCTCCAAGTGTGGGATTTGTACTCTAAGGTTGAATCTCTGAAGAAGCCCAACTTCCTTTAAATTAGGATGCATTGAACTATAACTTGAGGGAAAAGGAAGAAGGATTGCATGAAATTTAAATGTTGAAAGGGAAATGGGTGATGCTCTAGATTGAAACATAGTTACTACCTCTTCTTATAATTGCACTACACATCAATGAAACACTAAACATAAACCAATATTAAATCCAATATACCTTCTCATAACTTGCATGCAACCTAGAACTAATGAGATGTTGAAACAAAATGAATTTTCACTATGCAACAACTACCAACTGATTAAACACAACACTCAAAATAGGAAAATAGAAAAGAAGAATTCACTACAAGGAAAATGAAAATGCATTGGCTAATAGAAAGGCAAGAAGAGGTAAGAAACAAGGAATTTCATTAATGGAACAAAAAGATAATATGGTTGTAGAGTGTATTGCTGCTACAAAATGCAAAAAGAGAAGAACATAGAAAATATCTACTATGTTGTTAGAAACAATAGTCCACCAAGATAACTAAGAGGGCACGAGGGAGGGGGGCGGGGGGGGGGGGTGGGAGTGTGGGGGTGGTGAATCAGTTATCTAAAAATTAAAACATTTATCTTCTTTAAATAAGCTTAACCATTCAACCAAAGTAAACAACAACCATAATAAGATGCACATAGACAATTACACCATATATGTTGACTAGGGAAACCCTTCATCAGAGGGAAAACCCTGGTGGGAATGATGCCCACAAGATGATGTACTAATATAAATACACGTTGTTAGAGGATGGACCCTGTTAGGAGTCTATTACAACATTTAGTACATAGAGTCCTTGATAGGAGACTTTAAATCCCTATTAGAAGATTCCAACCCTATTAGGAGTTGTAGGATAATGTATTCAAGATGAGCCCACTACCCAAACATGCAATTTCAACTACAAGAAGAGCTCACTGCTCAAACATGAAATTTAATGTTATGTTATTCTTTCCTTTGTTCTATCAATTGAACCAATCACTATCAGACCTTGTAGACTAGGTCACAAACCTCAGATCCAAAAATCAAACCTTAGATCACTTAGCAAAACCTTGGCAATGAAGTTTCCTTCACTTCTACTCTACTTTACTCAACTTTTCATTCCACACTTGTACTACTTACACGATTACTTTTCCATGTCATACCTAATAAAGGAAAATGTCCTTCCTTTATACTGAGTCTTCGAAAAAATTCCCTAAGTCAATTGTTAGACCCTCTCAATTAATTATTATAGGACCACATTAAGAACATGTTACACTAGTGATAACATAAATATTTTGTCTTGCAACTTGAATAACTTTTCATACATGCAATATTATGATGAGAAAACTTAGCCATGTCATCATCAACATATCTTCTTCATGTCCTAAACCTCAATTCTTAGAATAAAAATTGTGCCAAGAGATATAACAAGTTTACCAGAACATGCCTCTATAAACTCTATCTCAAAATAGACATCACCAATACTTATATAAATTCTTCCAGACTTATCATTTCTTCTTCCAACATTAACTTCATATACTAGATACTTAGAAGTATCTCTCATAACCTCAGATAGTTATAATGCTCAATAGTCAATTGTACCAACTTGATCTTTCCATTGTTTGTAATGCCTGCCTAGAGATTCTTGGAACAAGGATTCAATACATGCCAAGATTTTTTTTTTTAAATTATGAATGCACATGACAGCATCATACATGGATAAAAAAGATTGCAATAGAGGACTTAACCATAATCCTGGCAACCAATGAATCTCCAAATGCCACTACTGAACTGGCACACAAACAAACTCAAGAACGAAAACCAAAGACAAAATCAGAATACAAAATCTCTGATTTGTCAAATCATGGAACCACAAGAAATCCTAAAAGGTACTCAAAATTCAAAGTTGCATTTCCCAAAGAATAGTAGAGAGACCCCTTATTTTTTCACATGAAGGAATAACAACTGACAATCTCACATGAGGAAGCACCTCATCGTGCTAGAAAGTACATAGAGCTATGCAAGGAAACACCGTCTTGCATGAGGAAATGCTTGGCCCAGCAGCCCAAAAACCCAAATTGGTGTGGGGTTTCACACAAGGAAACCTAGCACACCACACAAACACTTGCATTCTTGCACAAAAAAGTACAATTTTGTGGGAGGATACAAATCAGTAAACCTAGAAACATAAAGGTGAAAAGTTAAGAAATAAGTTTCCTCCACACTAGGGAGTAGCAGATCCATGTAAATCAAGGAATGAACACTCAAGTGCAAAAACAACAAGAAAGAGGAACATCTATCCATCTAAACCATAGTAGTAAAGAATGTACTGAAAGCAATATTGCAATGAATAGAAGTAACATCACAATGTACATAAATAACATTGCAATGTATGAAAAACAACTTAGCAATAGTTGAATAGCCAAACTAAGTATGTGGTTCCTCCCAACCATCAATAGCATCATAAGACCATCATGGATCCTAGCCATTTGCCATGCATATCATCCTAAGCCACTGATCAGATCATCGGTACTATTGTAATAGGGACGTCACTACTAAAATATGCTACAATATAAGCATAAGGAAATCAAAACATGCTAGCAATAAAGCATAAGATAATCTTACAAGTAGATAACATCACCTATCACATGCTAAACCAATAAGCAATAGATTCATCAATGAAGAAATTCACATCATCTAACCATATGCTAAACATAATAATATAGTAATGCATCAAATAAACTAGCATCATCTAAACATGATATCCAAGCATTCCAAAGAAAGCATAAATCACAAGAAAGCATACTCCAAAACTCAAAGTACCAAGTGAAAACATCCAACAACAGTTGCACTAGGATAAAAGATCATTTCTGTACATCAATCCCTAGTAGTGGTCTAGGTAGCTACACCTCCCAACCACATAGCACCCATAGGTCCACACCCCTATGCTAATGGAGATAATGATCCAACCACAAACACACAAAAACAACATCCATGGCTAACACTCATGCCAGACAGTATAATGGCTATAACGAAAAACCTAAGACAATGCAAGGAGTATAGATCCTGGTCAAACATTCAATAGGCTACTAAGTAGGGGCTAACATCATGGAGAGTCACTTGGCATCCAAAATCCCAAGCTTAGACTTGTGCAAATTCAACTCCTCAATGGAAGGCTCTAGTACCCTAGATTTTTATTATCTTAATTTTTATTACCACTCACACATTTTATTTAGTTATCACTTAGTAAAAACTTCCTCTACCAACCCTCTGGGCACAATGTTCACTAGGTTGTGGGATAGAAGCCCCCTCCATATGCTACCCTACCCTACCCACGCTCATCCAATGATTAGTGCCCATAGGCATGGAAATTCCCAACCCAACCCCAATGGTCATAACTTTTGGAAGTACCAAAGAAAATTGGGCCTTGCAAGTCACCTGATATATGTATGCACATGTACTCGTGTGTGGTGCACCACCATCATGAAGATCATAACATAAGGATTGGATGAGGAAACAAGAAAAAGATCACTCAACCAAAAACAACTCAGGAGGATGGATTCTACACAAATCCCAAAGGCAATAAAATCATACATCATGAAATCGTTCAACTGGCCTCAATCTAGGAATATAGATTCTACACAAATCCCAATGATGCAACAAGACCAAACATAATGAACTCACTCAACCAGCCTCAATCTGGGAGTATGGATTCTATGTGAATCCTAGTGTCCATGAAACAATAACAAAGGTCCAAAAGAAACCATAGCACTAGGTATAAAATTACTCAACCAAACACAAAGTCAAGAGTACGAGTGTGAAACACATCCCAATGCAATATAAAAGTGCAATAGTGGTCTAACTGATATCCAACTGATAATCTAGGTCCATGACCCACATTGTGCCAAGAAAATCCTCAAAAATAAGGTGACACGCAAAATGAGGCAAAAACTCCAAAATTTTGGAAAACTTTGAAATTAGAACCCATTTGGCCTTTGGGTACAAAAATCCTAAAAAACCAAAAGTATTAAGTTTGGATACCATATGCAAAAATGGCCAGCATAACAACATAAAACCCCAAACCCTCATCCCAAAAAATGGGGAAATGTTCATACCCACCCAACCGGGTAGAACTAGCGTACAAAAATGGAGGGGAACACTAGTTCTTGGCCTCCAAACAAATGGCTACCAAAAACAAAAGCATAAATGGAGCCAAAACAATAAAACGGGAAATCCCTACCTCATAACCAAAAGGGAAAAATGGAAATCTGAGCCATAAAATAAATAGCTCGTAGAAGTAGCTGAAAATCACGGCAATCCAATTTTTCCCTGAGCTGGATCCAATGAGCTCAACCTTGCGATGATCCCATGCCTATAGCTCCCACAGCGAACAAAACAATAAATCCTCATGAAGAGGATTTTGGGTTTTACTCTCAAACTTTCTAATTCAAAAGTGAGAAGTCCAAAATTAAATTCCTTTTGGATATTTATTCACTTTTTGAGTGAATAATTGATTAGGGAAAATAACTAGCCAACCTAGTTAAACTCTGAATCGACTTAAACAAAAATAGGCTATTCCTATAAATAGGAATTCATCTATAGAAAAGCTCCCAGAAATTAAAATAAATCAATTAAAAAGCCCAAAAACCCAAAAACACATAAATTTCCTTAACAACTTTCACAACAATGTAAACCTCTAAATTCATAGAAACACTCACTAGTCTAATCACATAATGAAAATGAGTTTAGCTTTAATAATAACTGAAAGGATTAATTTATCAATTAAAATAAGGATATGTCAACCAAACAGGGATGACATTGGTAAAATATGAATGGTTGAATCACTAACTCCACGTGCCACTGCCAGGGATGTAAATCTTGCACACTAAACAATACAATCAAGTGCAATTGCATATAATAACTTATCCCAAGCAATAAATGCATTAGATCACCTAATTTAACCATTTATTTAATTATATCAAAATAATCTATTTACATCACTCACATTCACATAAAGCATAAAAATGCTAGAATGAAGTAAATAACCATAGCATTAAATCCATCATATAACACAATCAGTGATATGTCCAAATACCAGATAACTAGATATCATCATAAAACGCACTGTCATCTCAAAATGGCATCATCATGCAATATGATCAACTAAATGGCATAGTATGCTAACATCTATGATACTAAAATCAAGGTATAACATCTGAACCTTAGGTCATGTCACATGTAAAACATAAGTAGATATTCGTAGCACATAACCAATGAATCCAACATGGACAATCCATTTTTAATTATTTAAGTATTTAATAATGATTGTCTAAACAACACAAAAAGGAACTTAAAATACATAAGAAAACACAATCATAAACATGATTAACCACTACTACAGGAACCTAGTCTAGTGTAGTATGGTAATAGTACAAAGTGCAATCACTGCACACATCTTAGGGTAATCATAAAACAACATCATGATACCACATTGATCCTAGTAACCACTGGCACAAACCTTAGTGAACCATAAATCACATCATAATCTCATAAATCAGCCAAAGCATAATCAAAGCAACTGATACAAAAATATAAATCTATCTAATCACCTCAATGGTGTAGACCACTCATGGTCAGAATCATGATTCCATCTTAATGAAAGATCAACAAGGTTGCATCCATCAGGATGACTTGCAAAATTCAAACGGGAGAGGCACTACATTGTTCTTCTATTAGATACCATAGAAAATTGCTAAGTTTACATCAATGACAAACTCAGTCATGAATGTAACATATCATCATAGTAACATATCTGAAATACTCCCCCATAGGAATATCATTAGCATTCATGCTTTCAAAAATCTCCCCCTTTGGCATTGATGGCAACATAGATGAAAAACATCTAGTTCCAAGAATACCAACAAAAGAATGTTCATCATCTTTTCAAAACCTCTTTTTAAATCATTCTCCCTTATTGATATACCTTGATGTGCTTTCTATCAAACTATCATTCCATGCTATACTTCTTTGCTTTCTCCTAATGATGTTCTTCCTCATGATCTTCTCCCTTATGATGTCATGATGTTTTTCATGCAATACTTATCCCCCATTGACATCAATGTCAAAGGTTTCAACAACTAACTTTACTGCATCAGATTTTGAAACTATTGATTCTTACTTAGTTCAAGTGTCCAAAGACACTATTCAAAATAACATCCAACAAGAGTCCTAAATGATTCTGTCTATCACAGATACTCCCCCATATATGAAGCATCAACATGCAATCCAGATAACAATTGCAATAGGTTACATTGGACTGATGCACTCTTGCATTTTCTACTCTAATGTAGGAAGGGGCATAACCCCAAGCATACCTCGCAAATACTCAAAATTGTCTTTGGGAAGAGGCTTAGTGAATATATTTGCAATCTTCTCTTTAGTGCTCACATACTCTATTCTATTTTCCTTTTCTACAACTTTCTCTCTTAACATGTGATACTTAATTGAAATGTGCTTCGTCTTCAAATGCAATATTGGATTCTTAGACATATTTACCATGCTTTTGTTGTCACAATGTATGACGATAGGTTCACTGATTTCTATCCTTATATACTTTAGCATCTTCTTCATCCAAACAACTAGATTGCAATTGTTTGTTTCTACCACATATTCTACTTCCATTGTACTTTGTGATCTGCAATCTTTCTTCTTGCTTAGCCAAGAAACTAATCTTCCTCCAAGAAAGAAGGCTCCACCACTAGTGTTCTTTATGTCATTCATACTTCCTATCCAATCAACATCATTATATGCACTTAGAGTGGAATCATTGGATCTATCTGTTACACTCCAAATTTTAAAACTGATTACAGATGTTGTTATAAAATGTGGAAATGAGTTAGTTAATTATAGTCATTCATTCCTTCATGATAATGTGAAATTGAGTTAGTTAATAATAGCTGTTGTAATTATCATATGAAAGTGAGTTAGTTAATTATAGTCATTGTTCATTCCTTCATGATCATGTAAAATTAATTTAGTTAATTGTAACCATTGTAATTATCATATGAAAGTGAGTTAGTTAATTATAACCATTGTATCAATCTATTCATGATCATGTGAAATTGAGTTAATTAATTATAGTCCTTGTACATATATGATGAGCATGTAAAGTTTTATTCTAGCATTGATAAAATCCCTAACGATCACTTGATGATTTTGAATTAGCAATTTATAAATCTTGAATTGATGTCTTGGTGAGAATGTTGTTTTGAATGATTATAGGATAAATACTGAAGAGAGAGGGGAAGCATTGCAAAATGGGTTCATCGGAAGGGGATGGTTGAATAGTTTTGTTATTAGAACCAACAAGTTTGACCTAAAACTATCTTGGCAAGGTTATTAGGACTTGGAAACATATTTCATGGTGGAACCGCATGAGCTATAAAGTGCACCATTATAATAAAACAATGTAAAATAAACATAAATTCTTACCTTTAAAGTATTATCAAGTATTAATATTATTTAATTATTATATCACATTCTCAAATGTGATCATATGCAAATAATAATAAAATGACACCACTACATTAATAATAATAATCCAATGATGTCACTTTATTATTACGTACACATAAGCATAGTTGAGTAAATAAAACAATAATAAAATAATATTAATTTTTAAAACCTTTCATCTTCTTTCTTTCTAAATTTTCCCTCCTTTTTTTCTTTTCTTTTAAGTCATTTTGAATGGCTTTCAAATTAAGTCTTGTAATTGTAGGATGTTGTAGAGGTAGGCTCGATCTATATTATGAATCCTTTAATCATCTTTTGGCATTCAACTCTTTCGGCATCCTTCCTTCCTTGGCAATCAAGCTCATTACTAAATATCATTATTGAAACTAAGCTTTACTCTAATAATTTTATCTAGTTACCTCTATTCTGATTCATTCTTTTCCAATTCAAATCATTCCATTAACCACAGATTAGGAAGCAAGATTGGTAGATTTATTCCAGTGCAAGTCTAGTCTCAGATTTTTTGTCACATAAGATATCTGATGCAACTTGTTACCTTCTTTACACTTGATTATTTTAGATTTTTTTCCTTAATTTTGTCAGTAATAAGACATTGTTTAAAGCATAAAGATGTCATTTTCCCTTTCCCAAATTTGACATTTTCCTTGAGATAATATGATATTGCTTATATGGTCTATCATATTTCTTGTAATAAAATGATATTATTTTATACATATATTCCTACTAATTTTCTTATCCATTTATAATTGAATATGTGAGATGATTCAATAGAAATTCTTTGAATTCATTTGCATAAAAGTTATCTTTCCAAATGGAATCAATTCTGATACATACATACATACATACATACATACATACATACATACATACATACATACATACATACATACATACATACATACATATATATATATATATATATTGAGAGTGAGATATTAAAATCAGAACACCAAGGATTTCACCAAGCTAAGATGCCAGTATGTGGTGAAGAATGTGTAAATCATCCTTGTATTTTTAATTTGAAAGCACCAAGGAATCACCGGCTTGATGGCCTGAGAAAGGTGAGGAGGTGTAGAAATATTTGCAAAACAAGAATGACATCAGAAGTGAATAAATAATACAATAAATATGCATTAGCTCATGCATGTTCCACTCATGAAGTAAGTTGTCAAGCTGAGTGGTGGAGATCGGGTTTGTCAATCCACATTTTGAAATCCTTGGCCAAGGTGGAATTAGGCTAATTTTTTGAACAAGTGATCTTTGTTGATTGTCCAGATGCTTTAGTTAATTTGTTGAATAGTTGTTGGGACTTCAACCCACCTGAATACTCTAATGGTTGGATTAATGAACATCCCAAGCTCGACCTTTGGGTAGGGAGGGCCATTCTATTAAATTAGAATAAGTGGAGATAAGTAATGTTCCATGGTTGGGAGGTTAAGCTTATGTCTATGCATCTCCTCTCACCAATGCCAGGGCTTGGACAACAAGTAAAAGAAGTTTCACAAATTATACTATATGTTCTTTTAACCTCTGAATGTTAGTTATTTCATTTCAAGATGAAAGCTCTTTATTTGAAAATAGTTTTACTTTAATTACATATCTATTACTTAATTTCAGTTAAATAATTTGAAGTAGATTAAAAAATTTGTTGAATAATATCTTAATTTGATATTTCATTTCAAGAACATCTGATATTTATTTTCAGCTGATTATGAAGTTAAATATTAATATTACATTTTGTAGACTCATAGAGTATGTTATGTATATTGAAAGGAGTTTCAAATTTCAGTTTATACCATTGATGGAATTCATAGTCATAAGAAATGAAATAGGAAATCAATTTATTTCTAGATTGAAACTTGATTAAGAAAAGTGGCATGTTACATATGGTATCAGAGTGTTGGGTTCAACTCTAAACCTAAGGCACATCACCTTCTTAAAAGAAACTTAATGGAGATCTGAAATGACTACAGGATGTTATTACATAAAATACCCTGCAAGAAAGCTCGACATCCTATTTTCCCCTATCTTATTAAGAGCATGACTAAGTATGACTACTCCTATTATTTTGAACCTCAAGATAATGAAACCATGAGCTAGGCAATTCAACAGATGAAGAAGGAGAGAGTCAAATGGACTCTTACCAAGAAGGCAGCATATAGAAACAAACTAATATAGAACTAGAATGCTCAACAGACAAGTCCCCTTTTCCATTTTCATAGGTCTTAGATGGTACGAGACATGTACCGGTCTGAACCAGAATGTAATGCTACAAAGCAAGAATAAAAATGTTGTGTGAATGTAGACTTCCTCAATAGAGGAAATTTTTTTAAATAAAGATTGCTTAGTCGAGCAATGGAAATTAATTTTCTAAATAAGATTGCTTAGTCGAGCAATGGAAATGAATTATGTAAATAAGATTTCTTAGTCGAGTAATGGAAATGAATTTTGTAAACAAGATTGCTTAGTTGAGCAATGAAAATGAAATTTTGAGCAATGGAAATGAAATTTTTCTTAGTCGAGCAATGAAACTAAAATTATGTAAATTAGATAACTTAGATGAGTTATCTAAAATTATGTGTTGTAATGCCTTTTCGCTTGTAAAGTTTTTCTTTTCATACATTAACACAATTGTGAACCTATAGGTTTGAGACTTGAAACATAAAAATGAATAACAGTGGAAATGTAGAAAACCAAGATATATTTCACGAGAACCCCTAATCGTCCAATGAACTATTAATCCAATTTTTTTAAGAAACACAATTAAAACTAGAAATTATGGAAAGAAGGATGAGTGATATGGTAGCCCAGATGGGGCAAAATCATGAAAAGTGCAAACCACACCTACTTTTAGAGCAGAGATAAAAATCTTTGGATGTAGCAAAGCCCCCTCCCCCAAATGATCAGAAAAGAAAAAGAAGAAGGAAATAGAGGCTAATTTATCAGCAGATATAAAGAAAATTAAACCACCTAAGTTCTTTGGTTTTGAGTCCGGAGAAGAAGCAGAAGAATGGTTAACTAAAATGGAGCAATATTTTGAGATTAGAAACTTCCCTGAGACCTCAAAGGTAGTATGGGGTATATATCATTTCACCGGGAATGCTGCAACTTGGTGGGGAAATACTAAGGTTGAGCAAAAGATTAGAACAACTGATATCACTTGGGAAAAGTTTATAGATATATTTAAGAGAAGTTGGCTGCCTCAGACTTTTTATGATAAAAAACTCTTGGATTTCTAGAACTTAAAACAAGGAGATTTGTCAGTGCATAAGTATTGGGAGAAGTTTACTTGGTTGTTTAAATATGTACCACCTTATCAGTAGGACACCAGCTTGAAGGTGATAAAGTTTATCACGGGATTGAAAAATAGGATAGGAGGGGCTGTAGATGTTTTTGCACCTTGAACCATGAAAGAGGCTTTGGAAAAGGTTGTCCAACAAGAACATAAGATCAGAAAGGATGATTCCATCTGGGACAATAGAAGAAAGACTACCTAGAATTTTGGAAGGTGCTAATTTTAGATCGTCGAAAAAACAATTTAAGGATTATAAGAATAAAAAACCTAAAAATAAAAGCGGTGGAACAAGAGATATCAAAGGAAATTTTCATGCGAACAAAAATAATAGAAATAATGAGAAGAAATGACCACCGGGGGGATGTTTTATTTGCAGAGGAAATCATTTTAAGAAGTAGTGCCCTAACTTCAACTAGTCTCAATTTCCATCTTTACCACAATAGGAACAAGTTTTTTTGTAGAGGATTCATGTAGCCTTGGATAATAGGAAAGCAGAGAAGAAGATAGGCCCCATTGAAACTCTAGGTAAGATCTACACAAATCTTATGTCCATATTATTGATACTAAAGCCACTGAATGTTTTATATCACCTAGGTTGTTAAGTAGATTTCTAAAAAAAACTAGTTTTATGGAAAAACCATGGACAATCGAGTGTGCAAACTAATCAAGGGCCAAGGTAGAGCAATGCTTGTTTGAAGCTCAGGTTGATTTTCCAAATTTCTCTATAGAATTGAACTTATATGTAGCTCCACTAGGGTCATATGAAATTATCTTTAGAATTAATTGGCTTAGTGAACATCAGGCTAAGGTAGATTGTCTTGCCAAAATTGTAAACTGTGTGGATGATCAAGGTAGACCCACAAGTATTTCAGGGATCAAACATGAAATTAGATCACAATAGATTTTTGTGATGCAACTTAAGAGATATGGAAGGAAAGGCTATGAAATATTCACAATTAAGGTTGAAGATATAAGGGAATCCACATATGGGATGATTATATTTATGAAGATGGAGAAATCAGAAAAAAACTAAAAGAATCTTTTGAAGAAAAATATTCCTATTTGAAGAATTATCAAGATGTGTTTCCTGAGGAACTTCCTAGATTACTCCTTCTCGGGCATTTGATTTTACCATAGACTTAATACTAGGAGTGAAACCCATATCCAGGGCCCCATATAGAATGACCACCACAGAGTTAATGAAATTACAGATTCAATTATAGCATATGTTGGATAAGAAGATGATTTGACCTAGTGTCTCACCATGGGGAGCCCCAGTATTATTTGTAATAAACAAGGATGGAACCATGAGACTATGTATAGATTACAAGATGCTTAATAAAGTCACCATCAAAAATTGGTACCCATTGCCAAGGATAGATGATCTTTTTGACCAAATGAAGGGTGCGACTTTGTTTTCAAAAATTGATCTAAGATTAGGATACCATCAACTACAAATTAAGGATGAGGATGTAAATAAAACTACTTTTAGAACTAGGTATAGACATTATGAGTTTACAGTATTGCCATTTGGATTATCTGATGCCCCTGCAACTTTCATGAATTTGAATAGTATATTTTAGGATTGCTTGGAAAAAAATTTATTGGTCTTTATAGATGACATTTTAATATACTCCAAGAATGAAGAGGAACATCAGAGACACTTATAAATAGTTCTGCAAAGACTTAGAAAACACAAGTTATAAGGGAAATTATCTAAGTGTGCTTTTTACCAGAAAGACATTCAGTACCTAGGGCATATTATTTTAGCACAGGGTATAGTAGTAGATCCATCTAAGATTAAAGCAATTAAAGAGTGGCCCATACCTAGAAACGTATCTGAAGTTAGGAGCTTCATAGGATTAGTTGGATTCTACAAAAAAATTGTCAAAAATTTCTCAAGGATAGCCTATCCTATCACATCACTCTAGAGAAAGGGAAAGAATTTTTTTTGGATGGAAAAGTGTCAATCAACTTTTGAATTTCTAAAAGGAAATTTGACTACTGCACCTATTTTGATGGTACTTGATCTACAAAAACAATATGTGGTTATCACATATGCATCAGGTGAAGGCTTAGGGGGTATATTAATGCAGGAAGAACAAGTCATTTCTTATGAGTCTAGAAAACTAAAAAATTACAAACAAAATTATATGCCCCATGACCTTGAACTAGTAGCAATAGTGCATGCTTTGTAAATGTGGAGACATTATTTAATTAGAAAATCTTTTGAGCTCAGATCCAACCATCAAAGTTTAAAATATATTTTCACCCAACAAAATCTTAATGCTAGACAAAGGAGATGGTTGGAATTTTTGGCAGATTATGAATTTGACATAAGCTACATTAAAGGAAAGGAAAACAAGGTGGTTGATGCCCTAAGCCAGAGAAGAAACATCTCAGCCATGACTATGGTAAATTTCAAATTGAGAGACCAAATTTTACAGCATTTGGAACATGATAAGTTTTATACAAAAATCAGCATGGCACTTATTAGAGATATCACTACAAAATCTATGTACCAAATAATCCTAAACTACAAAGATTAATTTTAGGTGAATATCACTCAGATCCATATGTAGGACATCCAAGAGTAACAAAAATGTTATCTAATATAAAACCTTTATACTTTTGGAAGGGAATGAAAAGGGAAATAATCAAGTTTGTACCAAGTTGTTTAGAATGTTAGAGAGTGAAGGTAGAACATTGGTACCTAGCTGGTTTGTTACATCCAAATAAGGTACCTGAATGGAAGTGGCAGGTAATATCCATAGATTTTGTACAAGGGCTACCTATGACTCAGAATCAACACAACATTATTTTTTTCGTAGTTGATAGATTGACCAAGGTTGCACATTTCATACTAGGGAATTTATTTGATGGAGCACCTGAGATTGTTGGATAAGTACACCAAGTTGTGGTGTCAAAAGGGGGGTATAAGTGGACACCTTTTTTCTAAAATTAGCAATTTCTAAACTTCAAAAAGAATTTGAAGATAGTTACACTCAAAATTTTAAGATATGACAAAAAAAAAAGTAGTAGTCCTTTGAATCTAGTTTCTAAACTACTAATTTTTTTTCAAAATGGTTTAGTTTTAGGTTTTCAAAAAAGGGGCCCACAGAAAGTGGTACTATTTATTCCAAAAAAACATAACACAATACAAAGTGTAGCCCCCCAAAAATTTTAACTTTTTTTAAAAAATTCTTTAATTGCTCTGGTCAAAAGTTACTTAACACTATGTAGTTTATCCTAGATTTTTTAGGTAATTTTATAATGTATATTTTTTTTAATGAATTTTTTAAATAGACACATCCCAAAAATGTGAAATATATGTGTGCTCCTCCTAGAAATGATTGAAAACTAATCTAAAATCAAAACTTTTTTTTTCAAATTGTGTAGAATGAAGTCTAGTTTCTAAAAAACTAAGTTGTTGCAAAATTTGATGAATGAGCTAAAATCTACAACCTAATTAGTACATGTTGGTTTTTGATAAAAATTGGCATACATTCAAAACAAATTATAGATAAAAGAATTATAATACATCAAATTAGAAATAAATTATATGGTTATATAGCTAACACAGAGATCTACAATGTCATGTAACTTGACCTTATCGATGCTCAACCATGAGGAATCTTGAAGGAGATCACACAAGAAAAATAAATCATTTTTTGTATGTTTCCAACAAAACATGTCTTAGACCAATTTATAGACTCCAAACCTTTGGGTTAGATCTCTAAGGAGAAACCAAGCGTTAGGCTTGGTTTAATACAAAGCTTTGAATAGAGCGTACACCCTATAGCATGCATGCACTATTTAAAGCTTTTTAAAATTGGGCCTCAATAGCATGTGCATGCTATAGTGCACACACACTATTGAGACCTAAATAGTGCATAGAGAGGGAAGAAGAGATGCAAAGAAAGAGCAAGAGAGAGAGGGGGATGGATGTGTGTGTGTGTGTGTGTGTGTGTGTGTGTGTGTGTGTGTGTGTGTGTGTGTGTGTGTGTGTGACAGAGATAGATAGAAAATAGGAGATGGGAGAGGGGAGAGAGAGAGAGTAGGGGATGGGAGAGAGAGGAAGTGAGAGAGAGTACAGGTGATAGAGAGAGTATGGGATGGGAGAGAGAGGAAGTGTGAGAGAGAGTAGGGGTGGAAAAGAGAGAGTACAAGATGGGAGAGAGAGATTGAGAGTAGGGGATGGGAGAGAGAAGAAGTGTGAGAGAGTGAGTAGGGGTGGTAGAGAGAGTATAGGATGGTAGAGAGAGATTGAGAGTAAGGGATGGGAGAGAGAGAGTAGGCAGTGGGAGATGGAGTGGGAGAGGGAGAGCAAGAGAGAGTAGCTCGAGAGAGAGTAGGCAATGGGAGAGGGAGCGGGAGAGGGAGAGAGAGGGGGGATGGAAATGTGTGTAAGAGAGAGAGAGAGAGAGAGTAGGGGATGGGAGAGAGTGTGAAAATGTGAGAGAGAGTGGGGGTGGAAAAAAGAGAGTAGAGAGGGAGAGAGTGAGAGACAGAGAGACATAGAGTGAGAGTGAGAGAGAGAGAGTAGGTAGTGGGAGAGGGAGTGGGAGAGGGAGAGCGAGTGAGAGATAGAGTAAGGGATGGGAGAGGAGAGAGGGGGGGATGGGTGTGTGTGAAAGAGAGAGAGTAGGGAATGGGAGAGGGAGAGAGATAGAGAGAGAGTAGGGGATGAGAGAGAAAGAGAGTAGGCAGTGGGAGAGGGAGTGGGAGGGGGAGAGGGAGGGGGATGGGAGTCTATGTAACAGAGAGAGTAGGGTATGGGAGAGAGTGTGAAAGAGAGGAGGGGTGGTGGAGAGAATGAGAGCATGGGATGGGGGAGAGAGAGAGAGAGAGATAGTAGGCAGTGGGAGAGGGAGTGGGAGGGAGAGAGAGCGGGGATGGGAGTGTGTGTGAGATATCTAGAGAGTATAGTATGGGAGAGCAGAGAGGGGGATGGGAGTGTGTATCTATGAAAGAGAGAGTTTAGGGGATGGGAGAGGGGAGAGATAGAGAGTAGGAGATGGGGGAGAGAGAGTAGGTAGTAGGAGAGGGAGTGGGAGAGGGAGAGAGAGAGGGGGAATGGGAATGTGTGTAAGAGAGATAGAACAGGGGATGGGAGAGAGTGTGAGAGTGTGAGAGATAGTAGGGGGTGGAAAAGAGAGCTCGTACGGGATGGGAGAGAGTGAAAGTGATAATAGGGGATGGGAGAGAGTGTGAGAGAGAGTAGGGGATGGAAGAGAGAGAGAGAGTGAGAGTAGGAGATGAGAGAGAGAGAGTAGAGAGGGAGAGATAGTACTTGAGAGAGAGAGATAGTAGGCGGTGGGAGAGGGAGAGAGAGGGGGATGGGAGTGTGTGTGACAAATCTAGAGAGTAGGGGAGAGAGAGAGTAGGAGATGGGGAGAGAGAGTAGGTGGTGGGAGAGGGAGTGGGAGAGGGGGAGAGAGAGGGGGAATGAGAATGGGTGTAAGAGAGAGAGGGAGTAGGGGATGGGAGAGAGTGTGAGAGTGAGAGAGAGAGTAGGGGGTGGCAGAGAGAGCTCATACAAGATGGAGGAGAGAGACTGGGAGTAGGGGATGGGAGAGAGAGAGTGAGAGTAAGGGATGGGAGAGAAAGAGTAGAGAGGAAGAGAGAGAACTTGAGAGAGAGATAGTAGGCGGTGGGAGAGGGACTGGGAGAGGGAGAGAAAGAGGGGGCATGGGAGTGTGTGTGATAAATCTAGAGAGTAGGGGATGGGAGATAAGAGAGAGGGGAGATGGGAGTGTGTGTGTTTGTGAAAGAGAGAGGGTAGGGGATGGGAGAGGGGAGAGAGTGTAGGGGATGGGGGAGAGAGAGTAGGAAGTGGGAGAGGGAGCAAGAGAGAGAGAGAGAGAGAGAGAGAGAGAGAGAGAGAGAGAGAGAGAGAGAGAGAAGGGGAATGGGAATGTGTGTAAGAGAGAGAGTAGGGGTGGTAGAGAGAGTAGGGGATGGGAGAGAGAGAGTGAGAATAGGGGATGGGAGAGAGTGTGAGAGAGATTTGGGGATGGGAGAGACAGAGAGTAAGAGTAGGGGATGGGAGAGAGAGACTAGAGAGGGAAAGAGAGATAGTAGGCGATGGGAGAGGGAGTGGGAGAGGGAGAGAGAGGGAGGATGGGAGTATGTGTGAGAGATCTAGAGAGTAGAGGATGGGAGAGGAGAGAGAGAGGGGGGATGGGAGTGTGTATCTGTAAAAGAGAGAGTTTAGGGGATGGGAGAGGGGAGAGAGAGTGGCACGAGAGAGAGAGAGAGAGAGAGAGAGAGAGAGAGAGAGTAGCGGATGGGAGAGAGAGACTAGGTGGTGGGAGAGGGAGTGGGAGAGGGAGTGGGAGAGGGAGAGAGAGGGGTATGGGAGTGTGTATAAGAGAGAGAGAGAAGGGGATGGGAGATAGTGTGAGAGAGTGAGAGAGAGAATGGGATGGGAGAGAGAGAGTGAGAGTAGGGGATGGGAGAGAGTATGAGAGAGAGTAGGGGTTTGGGAGAGTGAGAGTAGGGGATAGGAGAGAGAGTAGAGACGAAGAGAGAGAGTGAGAGAGAGATAGTAGGCAGTGGGGGAGGGAGTGGGAGAGGGAGAGAGAGGGGGGATGGGAGTGTGTGTGAGAGATATGGAGAGTAGGGGATGAGAGAGGAGAGAGTGTGAGAGAGTAGGCAGTGGGAGAGGGAGAGAGAGTAGGGAATGGGAGAGGGGAGGGAGAGAGAGAGGGGGATGGGAGTGTGTGAGACAGAGAGAGTAGGGGATGGGAGAAGAGAGAGGGTGAGAGAGAGTAGGTGGTTGGAGAAGGATAGAGAGAGAGAGAGTAGGGGATGGGAGAGGAGAGAGAAAGTGAGAGAGAGTAGGGGATGGGATAGGATAGAGAGTGAGAGAGTAGGGGATGGGAGAGAGAGAGAGAGTAAGAGAGAGTAGGTGATGGGAGAGGGAGTGGAGAGGGAGAGTGAGAGAGTATGGGATGGGAGAGGAGAGAGAGTAGGGAGAGAGAGATAGTAGGAGATGGGGATCATGGGATAGGGAGAGATGTGTTTTGACATAGTGCATACGCATTATAGCGTGTATGAGCTTTATAGTGCGTATGCGCTATAACGCATACACACTATGTCAAATCACCCAAAAATGGTCACAAAGCAAGTTTGGGTCCCATTTCATCCATTCTCTACTTTTTGTCTATTGTTTCAATAGAAAACATGGGTTTCAAGTTGTTGGAAGTTAGCAAACACTATTTGAAGACTTTTTGAAGCTAGCAAACACCAAATTCAATCACTAGATATGCTATTTGAAGGCCTTTTGAATATTCTTTCTATAGAAAAGGTTAGTGCAATCCCTTTTAAATATTGTTTGTTGATATATAGATACAAATTTGATTATAATTTGACATCATGTTTAATATATAGTGAATTCATTGAAATTTGTATGTTTGAATGAAATGTTATTTCGAAATGGTTAGAAATTTGACAAGTTGTGTGATATATATTGTGAATTCATTGAAATAATTGTAATTTTTATATGTATTTCAATGATTTATAATTGACATATTGTAAGTAATTCAAATGTTTGAATAATTTGACATGTAGAAATCATTATCATGATAAGGAAGAAACCAAAAACTCAAATAAATGAAGATAGGGAGAGAGATTTGGCAATTATAAGAGATAAAATAAAACTACTACGTGAACAAAGAAAATTGCAAAGCAATAATGAAGAATTGAATTTCGAAGAGGATCAAGAACCACTGATACAAAGAAACAAAGAGAAATAATTGGAAAGACAAAGAGAATGAATGAGACTGTTACACTCAAGAAGATCATTGAACTGTGAAGCTACACCATCTTCCAATGTTGGAGTCATATCATCCTCTCATGTTTAAGAGACATTAATTTGTAGATATGATGATGTACACACTCCATCATGTCATTTTGAAGGCACAACATCAACATATCAAGTAGGTGATATTCCATCTTTTGCATCTTATTGCCATGGCACATCATCTTGGTTCAAGGTACGCAATACACTCAACCTTATGTTGATGTTCAAAATTTTGAGGGAATGGAAGATATTATAATACCTTCTATAATTTGTTTTAGAAGACCAAAATATTTGATTGATATTGATACTAACATTTTGAAATCAATGTCTAACAAGATTAGCAAGCGTACTTGTCAAAGAAAAGTTAATCGTATGTGGAGATTATTTTTTGAAAAATTAAATATTACAAGTCATTGCCAATTATTTGTTGAAATGATGAGGAATTTGAAATTTAGGCCTATCATGAAGATTCTTGGGCTAAGAATGATGGATGATTCAAATGAAAAAACATTGTAAAGAATCTATTGAGTGCTTATAACAAAGTGAGTTCTAAATCACGCACCAAAGATAGTAATATCACAAGATGAGTACTTACATCAATAATAGTAAGTATCCAAATGAAGAAAGCTTGACTCATGAAAAATACAAGAAAAACATTGAAAATTTGTAGAGATACACTAAGGAGAGCCATGCTAAGGCATGAGAGACTAGAAGATCCAACAAAAAATGAGTTATGGACATTTAGCGGTAGAATACCATGAAAGGATAAAGAAATTAGTGAAGCTTTGAAATCATTGATCAAAGATTTTTGAAAAAATAACACACATGTTTCCCTAATAAAAGAAATGTTGTAAGAAGGAGGATTGGTAGCCAAGATCGTGACCCACATGCGAAACATTTTTTGGACTCAACTTAGACACAATTTTTTGCAAAATTTATTGGTATGTATTCTCAAATTCAAGTAAGTCAAAGATTTTTTGAGATGGCTAAACCTTTTTATGTGAAGATAAATCACACACACACAATTTTTGTTTTAGGATACATATTGAATTTTCTAACTATTTTGATGTTTTTAGGCATATGTGTGTGTTTTTGCATTCTGAGTTTGTTTTGCAAGAATGTGGCATGAATGAGCCACCAAGATCTTCAATATAACTCATATCCAAAATTTTATGTGAAATAGGGGATGGCCAAAAAATTTACAAGACATCATGCTTGGATGGTACATGATTATTTTGTGGTTCTTTGCAACTTTTGTCAACTTGTCAACATATGTATAGTACACATGCAATTTAAAATGAAATAGTAGATTATGGAAAATTTAAGACAGTGACATATGCTCTAAAAGATGGGAAACAGGGTAAAAGATGTGATTTAGTCATTGAAAAGATTTCAGTGTCTAAGTTCATGAAGATTTTTCATGAAAAAATTATTTACAAGTATGCAAGGCATACACATAGAGCTCGATGGCTAGATTTGCATTTCAAGTTGTGCAAGGATACGTTTCCATTGGATACCATTGTTTTGGTTGTAGACTTCATAGAGAACTACACACTACAACCACAAAATGAGGTGCAAGAAAAGTATTATACTTATCAATAGGTTTCTATATTTGTTCACATAACATTCATGCATTCATCTACAAGTACAAAGGATGACAAGAAGATTTTGAGGGAGTGCCATTTTTACATCATCAATGATCGATCACATTCTACAAAGTTTGTGCATGGTTGTTTTCAACTATTTTATGGAGATTTGGCTAATAGGGGCATAACATATCATCATCACATTATTTGGTTAGACAATTGTGCCTCTCAATTCAAGAAAGCACAGATGTTCTGTTGGTTGAATAGGATGCACAGGTTGTGTAGACTTCAATATCTATTGAATTTCACAGAGGTTGGTCATGGAAAGGGAGAGCATGATGGTGCAGGTGTATGCATCAAAAGAGCCTTAGATCGTGAAGAACTAAAGTACAAAGATGGAGCAATATTGACAGATGCAAAATCCATTGTCTAGTGGTGTAACGCTACAATGGGTCCAGGTAAGGAAGGTGAGTCTACGGGTCATAGATTTTTTTGGTTGATAGATAATACTAACATTGCACCATATGAGGATTGTTTCACACTAACAGGATCTAGTGAGTTGCACTCTTTTAGACGCTCTGATGCAGGTTCATAGAGTATCCACACATGAAAAATGGCATGTTATTGTCCATCATGTCTAGAAAAAAATTGAGATGACTGTGACTCAACTGAATGGGTGGACAAATGGGATATATGGGTTTTGGACCCAATTGACACCTATTGTCCCCCATAAGCACTAGAAATGATAGAGATGGATTTGTCTATTGACTTTGACTACTTGTCTGATCTAGTGCAACCTGGTAATATATATATTTATATATCTTTGTAATTTAAATATGTAACTTTATAACTTTTACCAAAGTATTTTCTAAATTAATGACCTCATTTTGTACATTTGTCTCTACAAGACATGTTTTTGTTGTTATTGCACCTAAAGACAATGAAGAAGGGATAGATTATTATTTGTGTCATTGTGTCCAAGCCAAAAAAAATTTGGATCACTCGATTATAGATGGTGAAGGTTTAGAGTATCATTTCGGTGCAGTCATTGTAACTGGCACATGGCTTAGATGATATTCTATAAAGAACTCTAACTTGTGGTTATTCAAGGATTGGAAAATAGAGAGGAAGATTCTTCATTATTCAAACCTTGTTGTCGCATCAAATGTCCACTTGATCAAATATGGTGAAAAACCACATAATAAGATTCTTTGGAAAGTTCGCGAGTTAGACCACAAGGCAATACTTGAGACATTAAAATGTAGAGCAGATCTAGTTGGCTCATTATATTGAATAGGGAGAGAGGGAGAGAGAGAGAAAGAGTGATCAATTGGATCCAAATACAATGTTGCAACCTCTCCCCCAAGACTATCCACATGAAAAGGTGGGTATTGTTATTATGCATAAGTGATAAGATAAGTTTAAATCTCAAATTTTATGTTTTGATTTTTTTAGAATCTAGATACATTATTTGAATTTATATTAGATTCTTTAATGGGACCCATTTTTAGATTAGTCATTTGAATAAGTGAAAGTTTAGAATTTTTTGTTTAGATCAAAATGTAATGAAAGAACATGAAAATTGTTAGAATGTGAATGCTTTATGATGCTTTGTTAGAATGTGAATGCTTTGTGATGAAAATTGTTAGACCAAAAACTTCAAACTGGTGAAAGCAAGGATACAATGGGAGAAGTTTCCAAGACTCATCAAGCCATTCAGTAAGTTTCTTAATAATTACTAGAAGCTTTAAAAAAAAAATTGCATTTAGAACATTGTTATCAATAATGATATTATGACTAACATGCTTTTATCTTTTATTTGATGTTATGTTTGTTCGCTTTTAGTTTAAAGATTGCAAGGTTGTGATTGTGTGGAAGAATCCACACCCTTAAGGATAATCATAGTTGGTTCATCAATGTTTGATTTGTAGCCTTCCTTTTTCCTTTTAGACATAATCATGTTTATGTTATCACAAGTTGGGGTGGCGGGAGGGGTATTGGTGGAATTAATTAATAATTACACTTTACTTAGTATACAACATTTTCATATTAGTTTTTGTAGGAGTCAACACATTATTTAGCACATATTGTAGGAGAAATCCACATGCACTTATTTTCATCTCACACCTACTTGTTTGTGAGATCCACCTTTGTGTTCTTACCACATCATCCTTTTCTCTTTGTTTCACATGTTACACATACTTTTTTGTGCAATGGATGATGTTCCACCTTTAGGCGACATGTGATTACACCTTGTCTAGTTGATAGGTTATCACTAGCATCACTCCTAGTTATCAAGCATTACCTATATATTTAGGAAGATATATGTGTATCGCATCCATGCATATTTTTATTATTGATAATAATTGAATCTAGTCATTTAATGATCAAATCATTTCATCTCTCTCGTTTTTGTTATCGATTGAGCTACTAGATTTTGTCATTTTCATTTTTTTCCTTGAGAAAATTCTTACACTTAGCATAGCTACTATCTTTCAAAAGTTCTTCCTTATCCTTATCCTTATACATATTGGATTTAAGTGTAGTTTAAATATTTGGTAGCTCATTACCAAGAGTAGTCATCTTGAATAGAAAAAAAGTCTTCCAGCCTATGCTTCTCTTGAAACTTGTTTTATAGTTCTTAATTTCTAAATAGATATGACATTTTCATTGTAACATGTAGGCAAAGATCTCATAATTTTACTCATGATCATCATCATCACTTAAGGTGCCATTTCTACTTATAATTGAACAAACTATATCATTCACTCTCTACATAAATGGTGAAATAGTTCACTTTCACTCACCCTTATATCTTCATACTTCCCTTAAAGACCCTACAACTCAAATTGCTTAGCATACTTGTCACCTTTAAAAATAGTTTCGAGCTTTTTCCATGCCTCATGGGTTATCATTGATCCATAGATGTGAGAATACTCTATATCCTACAAGGCACTAATCAAATATTAACTTTCTATCATGTTTTTTCTTGAGTTGTTTCATTTGATTTGTAGTAGCATTTGATAGATCATTTGGTATATCATAAGGCTTCTCACTAATATCCTAATATTCATCTCCCATACATATCATATAAGTAGACATACCATTCTTCCAAACTAGGTTGTTAGTTCCATCAAACTTAGGACCATCATTTTGTAAACTTTCCATGTCAAATATCACGTTAAGTGATTAAACATATTTAAAAGGACTTGGTTGTAATACCAATTTTTAGGCCTAGGAAGAGACAAGCACATCTTAGGGAGGGGGTGATTTAACTATATGCCAAATATAATAATTCCAACCACCTAAATAAATCAAATATCTAAAAGATAAATAATAATACAAGATTTGTAACACATAATACATAATACATAACACATAACATCATATATGTTCTTGAGGAAACCTATTAGGGAAAACCTAGTGGGAGCCAAAATCACAAGATATTTGTACTATGAAAAAGTATGCCTAATTTTTTTTTAAAATAGAAAAAAAAATCAATCCACTTACATCTAGAGGCCTATGACCCAATTTATGGATAGGCTATGTAGAACACATTTTTAAAAATAAATCTTAGATTTTGCCTTTAGTTGTTTTCACTGATATAATCTCGATTACAAGAGAGTGGACATAATTTCCATTACAACCAAGAAGATAAACATCTCAAATACCAAGACAAATCCAATGAAGCACAACTTCTACTTATTCATAAAATTCATACAATATATTTCCTTTGCACATCCTTTGCATACTTAACATACTCTCAATTATAGAAACGTTATCTCATTTATACATGTTACAAAGATTAAACATAAACAAGGTTGGCTAATGCCTATTACAATAAAAGATATAAATATTATGTTTAATCAATAATGTTATCCAAATCAAGTCATCCAAGACTTGGATAGGACCCAAATGAATAACTAAAAGCATGTAATGGTATCACCAAAGTAGCACCAAGAATCACAACTTATTGCTTCATCAAATCAGTTAGACCCTAAATAAAGAAACACCAAATAAATAAAAACTTGGTCTCATCGATGAATGTAAACCATTAACATGATCTACGAACACCAACAAGAAGAATGAATACCATTTAGAGTCTTCATATCATCACTAACTCAAATCCTAAATTATTTTCAACACTAATCAACAAGAACACTAAAATATTGAACTCAATCATAGCAAAAGATAGATTATTATACTCTAGCTCATAAATAACACTAGCTAAGGAAACAATGATAATTTCAATACAAACACTAGCATAAAATATTGCCCTCTTTCATTTTTCTCCATAGTTTTCTATAACATCAAGAAAATAAATTGAAGATTATGATACCCATTTCACTCCTCTATAACATATCAAAAGATGAGGTATGGTTGTTCTAGACCAAGTCTCTACTATTACACTATGGGCCACTTTTTAGGCATAAAAATGAGCAATATAGGTGATTTTTCAAGGAATTTTTTTTTTTTATGTTTCTTAGAAGGTTATAAAGTTCCTTAGGCTCATTAGGTTAAGTTTTAGGTGTCTAGGAGTTAAGATGTCAAAAATTGTAAAAAATTACCAAAGTTGTCAAAGCAAAATTGCAAAAATGCTGACAACTTTGCAAGAGTTTGGGAATTGGTGAAGGAATGATCATTTGTAAATAAGTTATTTTAGTTTTTCTGAACATTTTCCAAGTTTTAGAATTGGAATCAAGTGAAAAATGTAAAAATTACACTTTTTGTGCAAAGCTGCATTGTTGAAAGTTGTAAAAGTTGCTCAAATTTGCAACTTAATGGATAAAGGGTCGTGGGATCAAACTATCTGTTCCATTAGGTTTGACTGCCCGGGTAAACCCTATCCCTAACCTCATCCCATCTTGTTGAGCGTTCATACATTCTCGAGCATGCCTAACCAAACCATCCCTAAGGGTCACTAAATGCCATAGGGCAGTGATCTTTGATAGGGTATATCTCGAAGCTTGTGCAAGGTATGGATGCAATTCTAGTTCCTATAGGACCATGTTGCAGAGACCTACAATAAAATCTCTCTTGTCTTAGAGGTCATACTCCATTTTTATTTTGCAACACCATTTTGGGTGATGTTGAAACTTGTAGTGTTGGCCAGTACAAAGTTGCCAACTGCCAAATCTCTCTCACCTTTCGTCGTGGGATCAAACTATCTATTTTGTTAGCTTTGGGTGGCCAAGTAAACCCAATCCCCAACCTTATCTTGTCTCATTGAGTTCTCAAGCATTCTTAGGCATGTCAAACAAAAATGTCCCTAAGGGTCAGTAAATGCCATAGGGCAACGATCTTTGATGAGGCATATCTTAGAGCTCGTGCAAGGTATGGATGTGATTCTAGTTCCTATAGGACTGTGTTGCAGAGACCTATAGTAACCTCTCTCCCTTTTTTTGAGATCTTACTCCATTTTTATTTTATGACACTATCTCAGATGATGTTGAAACTTGTAGTGTTGGCCAGTACAAAGTTTCCAACTGCCAAATCTCTCTCACCTTTCATCATGGGATTGAATTGTATGTTCCATTAGCTCCGAGTGACTAAGTAAACCCTATCTCCAACCTCATCCTATCCCATTGAGCACTTGAACATTCTCAGGAACACTGAACTAAAACATCCCTAAGGGTCACTAAATTCCATAGGGCAACAATCATTGACGGGGCATATCTTAGAGCTCGTGCGAGGTATGGATGTGATTCTAGTTCCTATAGGACCATGTTGCAAAGACCTACAATAACCTCTCTCACTTTTTGGATTGATAGTATTTTGGTAAGTAGAGTAATCAATGAGTTGAATAGTAATCAACCAACACTTTTAAATGTTTTTGGTATGAAACCTCTTTACTGCAGAGGCATCCTGCACTAGTGAATAAATATATGACTAATTATAATTGAAAAATCCCATAACTTGGAGGCCACCCTATGTGAGGTTGTGAAACATTGAAATATAGGTCCATGAGTTAATACGTTATTGTAGTAACAAAATTTCAACCCTACAACCACAATATTACCTTCCAAACCATTAGTGCCAAACCCTTTGACTATAATATTAATTTATTAAACAACTTAGTGTCACATAGCTATAGAAAAAAGAAAAGAATAATAAACAAAAATAATATGCATGCCTTATTACCTAGGATTTCATGCCATCCAAAATGGCTTAACAACACCTAAAGATTTTATGAACAAAATAATAACAATAGTTGAATGGAATGCACTCGAGTGATAAATGCATGTGCCCATTTGAGAGACAAGAAAAAATATTAAAACTAAATAAAAGACCTACTCCAACATGTTGGGCAATGTTAGGTGGAAGTGTTTCATGACATAGACAAGAGAGATTCCCCTTCATCATGGCAGTTAAACCAGATGTTACCCCAAACACAAGAATTTTTTCCAAATAGAGTACTAAAAAAATATAGATGCTAACTTCCACAAGCTCTCATGGTTTGATGGCTTTGGCAGGACCCCATAGATAATTTGTAAACAACCTGCTCTTGACTAGTCTTTATTTTCAATATATCTTGGCACTAAACACAAAAAAAAGGATAAAACTAACAATAATTAATGTCAAAATATGCTTTGAAAGAATGAATGAAAAATTTAATAATGTCCACAATGCCAAAGTAGCTTATGGAACCCAAAAACAACACACTCCACAAAAATAGGACACCAAGGCCTTATACAGTTTGTAATCTCGTCTTTAGATCTAGTCTTTGGCAATGAATTTTGATCAATGAATTTGTTATTTTATCCAACTTGATTTCCTCAAACAATGTGCTCAAATAATCAATGTTTAGAATGTCCTGATAACTATTGCAGATGTTAGTGTATGTTGAGCATTCCATGACAAAATGTTGTTCTATTTCTACCTATGTTGCAAATTCTCTTTTTCTACTCCTATCTGGCTATCATCCATCTACCTGTCATGCCTCAGGTGATGAGAACTAATTTTGAGCTATTGACATTTTTACTTTACATTTAATATTCACTCACCCCTATGGAACTACTTTCCTCATTATTTCCCATGGGATTGAATTTCTTGCTATAATACATTTTTTTAATGCATGTTCTATTTTGTCCATTAAGGGTTAAATGCCTTGAAAACATCAAGGCTATCATAATGGAAAACTAGGTTCAGAACTTAGTAGACATGAAAATAATTGTGATTGTGTAAACTACAACATCCAAATTTTAGTGTGAATTCATATGCTTGATAAAAGCTGCTATGTGGTTCACAATTCATTTCTTGAAAAGAGATGCTTGGATTGATAACAACCAAGCCAAAGGCCAAAATAATTAAGCAACAGATAAAGCTAAAATAAAACCAAAAAATAGCAGATCATGCGTTGACCTCTCTTTCGAGTTAAGCAATTCAACAAGATAATTCCACAACTTATCTACTAGGGTTTATGCTGCAAAAGAAAAAACAAGATTTTAGAAAATAAAATGAAGCAAACACACATACTAGTGATACTTTGCTTGATTTCTTTAGATGAAAAGACTGATAACCTAGAAATTTGTGAAAGAGATTATAAATTTTTTGATACTTGACATCATGGGGAAGACCTGCAATGAAGAGGGTTCAAACTTGGTCATGGTATGGCAGTGGCAGTGGCTGTAACTATGGCTATACATAGTGTGTATAATGTGACTGAGGCTACAGATGAGGGGCTTATTATGGAGGTGGGTGAAATTGCTATTCTGGAGGAAATGCATTGTGACAAGCCACCCAAGAGAGAAAAACCATGCCTTGTACTTCAACTCTCGTGTGCGCGTTAAAGAATAGAATATAATGAAATGGGCCAAAATTGCCCTTTTTACATGTTAAGCTCGTGTTGGTCAAAATTTTCACCAACATGGGCATGGATTAAAAAAAAGCATATTTTTCCTTTCCATACTCTGACCAATCTAAAAAAATTTAATAGATGGTCAAAAATTTTGGTCTAAAAATGGAGTCAAATGTACTAATGGGAGCTCCAAATGCCATTTAGGTGGTCGTAGGTTGGTAGTTTGAGGAAACTTATTATCTAATCCTATTTTTTCAATGTTGAAATCTATTAGAATAAATTTACAAGTTTCACCTAGCATGAACTGAGAATTCAACAAAGGCTTTCAAATATTTTTGCATACATGTTAGTGCACTAGTGATATATGGTGATTTTGAGGCTGCACTATATCAATATATTATTCTGTTGTTATGAAAAATGGTGATCTAATGATTAAGAACCTAGAAAATCTAGAGGTCCAAAGATGTGCAATTGTCATAGCATTAAGGATAAGACATTGAAATAGTGAGGTTTTCCCTTTGGAGAATGTGACAGTTATAGCATTATGACAATAGTAGTGTTAAAGAAGATGACAATAGGCACTCCAAAATTCATGGCCTAAATGAGAAAAGGGATTCCAAAAAAGGTATTATATTATGAAATAAAGGGCCCTAAAAGTGAGTGCAAAGAATTTTTCGACCAAGCCCTAGGCGAGCTAGGCAATGCCTGGCTAGGGACTGTTGGCAAAGAAAGAGCTCTCGAGAGCAAAGCTTGAAGAATGAAGACTTTCCCTTTTGAGGTATTGAAGAGGGGTATGAGGAGGTTCTCTTATGGAGGAGGAGTCCTAATGAAGTGTGGAAGGTGTCTTAAAAGTGGGGACAGTAGGAAGCCAAGAAAGCCCAACCAAACCCTCAATTTTGCTATTTTTTTTGTATGGCTTGTATGGACCCTGAGACCCTAAAAATCATTGAGCATGGGTCCTATGTATTAATTTTCCTTAATTCCAAAAGTTTTGAAAATCTAAGACAAAGTGATGCAGTAGTACATAGTAGAAGTCTTCAAACAACAAGGAATGGTGGAAATGCTCAAATTCCCTCAACACCCAAGGTGAAGAGTCCTAGTACCAAATTCCTATCATAGGTATGGAGATGAGCTTAATGGAAGGTTATCACAACCCCACAAGACAAGGTAACCTAATCACTAGGTCTACCCAAGTACCAAGCACCAAAAACTCAATATGCACTACTGGATTCCCTTAGCAAAAAGAGGGATCAAACCCCAAAACTGAATACAAATACCAAGGGTGGCCTAAAATAATTTATATGGCCTATTTGGGTCCTAAAAAAAATGAATCCATGATTCATTTCATTAGAGACAACTTATAGTATGAAGTTGCTTTGAAAAACCACTAAATTGGCTTGTAACCCTCCTAGAATAAGGAAGAGGTATAAATTTGGATTCTTCCAAAGGACATGGTGACTTGACCAGTTATTTGGATACCCTTTGAGGTCTTATAAAACATTCCAAAGTTCCCAAGCATGGAGAAGAATGGAGGCTATTGTTGTTGCAACATTAGACTGGATTTGAAGGCCTAATTAGGGCTTTCTTTGCACTGTAGGCACACTTTCTACAAAGATAAAATACAATCCAATAACAAGGACATGTGGGGGCATGTAAATGAGTTAAATTTATAGGATCTTATCCTTTGGTGAACCCAAGAACTCAATCTAGAAGGACTATTGTAAATGTTGATTTAGTGTACTCTTCATGAAGCACACCTAGGGTATGGCAAAAAACTCACCTCCTTGCATCTTCTAGAAAAAAATTTTACATAATATGAAATTAAATTATTACACCTTGTATTCCACCAAAGGGCATCAATTTACCATGGTGAAATATGCTAAAATAACCCAACCCTAGCAAGTTGTTGATTTGTAGGCTGATTTCTAGGCAGCCAGCAATAAAAATTGAATAACTTTCAAACTATGAAGAGTTAGAACATGAGACCTATTCAAAAATTAAATAGATAAAATTCACCAACTTTTAAATCCACTAATACATCTCCAATCATCTGTACATGTCCATTCCAGGGTCTGCAACACATGTTTATGTAAGGAAAAATGCTAATTTTATTGCTTTCAATGCCAAAATTACATATATATCCTATCACCAACCTATAAGGGATTATATATGATAATCCCAATGGTTATATGAGTTTTTTGAACCAACTTGACATTTGGGAGAGGATTTTACAAGTTTTAGCAACTTTTTAAGAAGTTGCTCAAAGTTGCTTTGACAACTTTTAGAGCAATTTTTGCATATTTTGCAAATTTGCATATCTAGTGACCAAAATTGGTCCTAACTTTATTTTTATGATCCTTAAAGGATGAAAAACATGAATAACATGTAAATACCTATGCCTCAAATCATTAATGACCAATAGTTAGACAAGGGCTTATAAAATACCAATCTTGTAACTATGGCCTTACAATGAGATCCAATGTTAAATCTATTATTCCTAAGTTTGACTAAATGCCTCAAGGAAATTATTTTGAAATATTTATGGTTCTTTTTGAAGTTATATTGGATTCTCCTATACCACAAAGGAGCTATTGGACCTAAAAATCTGGCTGAAGGCCTAATTAGGGGCTCTCCTTGTAGCCCTTTTGTGAAGAAATCTTGAAATCGGTACAAACCCATTGTTGTTATCCATTCAAGCATATTAAAAGTGTTCCAATAACACCTTAGGACATCATAGAAACCTTGGTTGGACTAGGGAGTGCTATGGTACCCTAGTAGAGCTATAAAACCTTTGGAGGGATATTGTTCCTAGAAGAGTATGGGAGTGATGCTACAGGTTTGGATCAGTTAACCTAGTGAGGAGTTTGGGCAAGGTCAGTGGATGTTCTAAGTAGCAAGAGATCCTATAGACCACATAGGTATATAGAAAACACCAAGATTCACATATAATATACAAGGTTTCACTGGGACAGGGGTACTTGGGGTACAGGTATGGATACTGGTACAGGTACAACTATTTTTTATAATAGGGGATGGGGGTACTTGGGTATGTCAAACTTTATTTTTAATTATACTTTTATATTTATAGAAAACCTGAATTTATGAGTCATGACAATGATTTTTCAAATCAAGAACAGTGATAAAGTTTGCAAATGTAATGTATTGTTTTCAGTTTTAGATTTGTTATATGTTTGTAATAATAATTTGTGATAAATGTTTAGATGCATAACATAGAAGGTGGGCTTTAAACATGAACAAGAAGATCATAAATCATATGACAATGACATATTGAAAATGATAAATTTCATTCTTTAACACTGATAAAGTTTATTGCTAATCAATATTGTATCAATAATTCAAACTGATTAGGTATTGAATTAAGCTTGATAAACAAATAATAGAGAAAGAAAACTTTAAACATGAACAAGATCATAAATCATATGATGATGACATATTGGAAATAATAGACTTATGCTTAAATAGTGATAAAGTTTATTGTTAATCAATATTCTATCAAAGTTTCAAACTGATTAGGTATTGAATTAAGCTTGATAAGCAACAAGCTAATACACAAACAAAAAACCAAAAAAAATAATCCAGAATCTCAATCAAGGTCCTTAGCTATGATGCTCTCCATTGAGGACCCGATACTTGGGTACGTGGGTATGAGTACTAGGGGTGTGGGTACAAGTACCCATGCAACCCCATAATATATTATGATAACCAATAATGTCATACATGAACGAACATATAATATATTATGATAACCAATAATGTTGTACATGAAAAACCATATCATATATTTACCAATAATTTCATAAGTCTAATAATGTCATGCATCAAATAAATGTCATACATCAAATATAAAATGCCATATATACATCAAGTGCATATCGAATATGTCTACTGACATAAAATCCAACATATATGTCTGTTGATGCCTATACATGTATGTCTATCAACTATATCTTCTCCTTCCCACAAAGGGAAGGAAACAAATCTCTAGAGGTCTTCGGTCATTGTGTGGAGGGAGATGGTGGTGATGATGAGGTCTTCCTCACATGCTTGCTCATCCTCTTGTTGAGGCTCTTCTCTAACTTGAACTGATACAAACAAATTAGATATGAATCAATAATTATTATACATTAAAATCAAACATATGTACATATAGAATTAATTATTTTCTTATTGCCATCAAATAGTCACTCTGTAAGTCCACCTCAAAGGCTCGTGGATGATCAGGTGTGACAAGACCCTACAACAATTCAATAAATATAATCACTTATAAATAAAATTAGAAATTTTGATACTAACTATTATAAACAACAACTAAAACCAAGAAAATTCTTTCATACCTTAGTCAATGGTTGTGAACCAGCTATAGCTACAGCCACTCCACGATTGACGTATTGTCAAAGATGAGGAGGAGTCTCAGATGTCAAGAGTTGCATGTCATACAATACATGTTACATGTAACATGAAACATGAAACAAATATAATCAAATGAATTAAATTAACATGAAACAAATGTACCTCTACAAAGCTCATATCACGTCTAGGCTTGGAGTCTGTAGTGAATGTCGATGGTCCTATAGAGAACTGATGTACATGCAGCAATTTTTTTGTCAATCCTTAATATGATTACTCAATAAATATATATTAATTTAAATGATTAAATTGATACATACCTCTAGACTTGTCGACGGTAAAAATGGGATCAGGGGATCACTACTAGGGC
This sequence comes from Cupressus sempervirens, assembly GCA_028749045.1. Lineage (NCBI taxonomy): Eukaryota > Viridiplantae > Streptophyta > Pinopsida > Cupressales > Cupressaceae > Cupressus > Cupressus sempervirens. The sequence continues at coordinate 74,220,129 of CM053788.1, read as the reverse complement.
CACCAACACTTTGACCCTAAATTTTGAACAATGTCAATAGATGCTAATTAATTAGTCATTCACTATACATATGAAATGTGATCAAATTAGTTTATTATAATTGTAATTTACCTATATGTCAATGCCAAATGTCTCATTCAAGAACTGATTAGTGATTATCCCAACATTTGCACTATCTCTAGCATGACTGCCAAATGTGCATAAGGATTTGCATGATGTGCACATGTAACTAGGATGCATTGAAGGCTCCTCCTCAACTACTGGACTCATGCAATGAATGAGGGTCTACATCAAAGCATTAATAGTCCCTAGAGTGTTGGCCTCTACATGTTCCTTCACAACTGAAGGAATAGTCACATGCTCACCCTATGGCTTGACCACAGGTGCCCTAACTAGATTAGGGTCACAACATGCCTCCGGCCTCTCAAATGATGACCCCCCACCTCTACCCGAAGAATCTAATATATCAAAATAATTGGGAATCTCCCCAATGACAAACTCATAATACAATTTCCTTAAGAAATACATTGGGACCTCATGATTATTGCAATGAGGGGCATCAAAAACCATCCACCATCTATCCCAAAAATTATTTCTAATACCATCATGTATGAACCAATGAATGGGGAACTATTTAGTACTCTCTCTAATAGTATCTTGTTCACCAAGCTTTCTAAATAATGCTCAAATCCTCCCTTTTGGTATATCTTTTTTTTTTACATCTTGATATGATAATTTATTTGCATAATATATTTTTTTTTTCATCCCTCTTAACCCACCAAATTTCCAAATGACTACTAACAGAACCTATGTGGATCTCAATGGACTCGGGGGAGGATGCCAATTGAGCTCTTATTGGATTGGTTTGTCCAGAAGCTTTCAACCTACCAATGAGTGCTTATAATTCATTTTTGCCTCTTTCTATTTCATTTATTATGTTTTCTTGTGTGCCAAGAGGAGGTCTTGCAATTGGTTCAAGTCGTGAAATTTTTTGTTCTTGTTGTGGAGGGTTTTGATTCTCATCTTGTTGAAGGTTTTGGTTTGGACCTTGTTGAGGGTTTTGGTTTTGATCTTCTTAGGGATTTTCTAATTCATTATTTACATTTCCTGATAAGAAATCAATTGAAATCTAAATTTAAAAAAAAAAATTTACAGAAAATTTGAAAAAAAACCTACAAAACAATATAAAAAACATATAAAACAATGCAAAAAGAAAGTTAGATAACATACGGCATGCTTGTGATCTCAAACTTCGATGGTGAGGAGGCATATTGGCAAGGTAGGTGGTGAAAACCTTCTCTTCTTTCAATCTACATACACATTGTGACGAGGGGAAGTAGAAAATAGAGGGAAAATGAATGGGCTGTGGGTATGTAGCTCATTTATAATAATTTGGTTTTTTATAAAGTGTGTATGTGCTATAGAAAATATGCTCGAGTTACCCAAGCCATAGCATGTACGCACTATTGAAAATTAGAAAAAATAAAAAAGGCACCAAAACTTACCCTACTCATAAGTGCATAAAAGAAATTTTTAGGTTACATGGGGTTCTAGAGAAAATCATTTCAAATAGGGATGCTAGGATAACTTCCAAATTTTGGCAAACATTATTTACAGCCTTAGGCACCAAATTGAATATAAGTTCAGCCTATCATCCTAAAACAAATGGTCATACCAAGCAAGTAAATCAAGTATTAGAGGATCTCCTAATGGTATATTGTATGGATCAACAGTATCAATGGGAAACATACTTGCCTTTGGTTGAATTTTCATATAATAACTCTTATCAATCTTCAATTAAAATGGCTCCTTTTGAGGCTTTGTATGGCTATAAGTGTAGAACTCCAATAAGTTAGAATCAATTGGAAGATAGGGTCATTGTCGAGCCTGAGATGGAAGAGCAGGTACTTTAGATTTGTCAGAGGCTGAAGGAAGAAAATGATAGATAGAAGAGTTTTGCTAATGCTAAAAGAACACCTAGAGAATTCTTTATAGGGGACAAGGTGTTACTAAGGGTTAAACTTTAGAAAATTACTGTCAAATTTGGCAAGAATGCTAAGTTAGCTCCAAGATATGTAGGACCCTTTGAAGTTTTGGAGGTTGTTAACCCAGTAGCTTACAAGATTGCTTTACCACCAGCCCTTTTCAAGATGCATGACATCTTCCATGTGTCTTACCTAAAAAATTTATTAGTCACCATGAGCATATGATTGATTGGAAATTATTGTTGGTGCGATATCCAAGAGTGGTAGAGGCAAAATCGATTAGAATACTTGAGGTACATAAGCTATGCTTATGAAATTGAGAAGTAACATGGTGCAAGGTCTAGTGGGACCAGTACATAGAAGATAATGCCACCTGGGAAGATTATCATGATATTTTTCAAAGATATCCCTACCTTTTCTCTAAAGTTGAAAGCTGAATACTTTATTTCTTTTATTTTAACTGATTAAGTACAATATGTTATTATTTTCATCGAGGATGATGAAAAATCTAAGGGAGTGGATATGTTACATCCCAAATATAATCGTAAATTTTAAAACTAATTATAGCCATTGTTATAATATGTGGAAATGAGTTAGTTAATAATAGTCGTTGTTCATTACTTCATGATCATTTGAAATTGAGTTAGTTAATTATAGTCATTGTTCATTCCTTCATGATCATGTGAAATTGAGTTAGTTAATTATAGCTATTGTAATTATCATATGAAAGTGAGTTAGTTAATTATAGTCATTGTATCAATCATGATCATGTCAAATTGAGTTAGTTAATTATAGTTGTTGTACATATATGATGAGCATGTAAAGTTAGCTATTCTGACATTGATAAAATCCCTAACGATCACTTGATGATTTTGAATTAACAATTTATAAATCTTGAATTGATGTCTTGACAAGAATGTTGTTTTGAATGATTATAGGAAGAAGACTAAAGAGAGAGGGGAAGCATTGCAAAATGGGGTCATCAGAAGGGGATGGTTGAATAGTTCAGTCATCAGAATCAATAGGTTTGACCTAAAACTATCTTGGCAAGGTTACTAGGACTTGGCAACATATTTCCTGGTGGAACCACATGAGCTATAAAGTTGATTTTTATAATAAACCAATGTAAAATAAACATAAATTCTTACCTTTAAAGTATTATCAAATATTAATATTATTTAATTATTATTTCACATTCTCAAATATGATCATATGCAAATAATAATAAAATGACACCACTACATTAATAATAATAATCCAATGATGCCACTTTATCATTATGTACACATAAGCATAGTTGAGAAAATAAAACAATAATAAAATAATATTAATTTTTTAAACCTTTCATCTTCTTTCTTTCTCACTTTTCCCTCCTTTTTTTCTTTTCTTTTAAGTCATTTTAAATGGCTTTCTAATTGAGTCCTGTAACTGTAGGAAGCCATAGAGGCAGGCTCGATCTATATTATGAATCCCTTAATCTTCTTTTGGAATTCAACTCTTTCAACATCCTTCCTTCCTTGGAAATCGAGCTCTTTCAACATCCTTACCTCTATTTTGATTCATTCTTTTCCAATTCAAATCGTTCCATTAGCCATGGGTCAAGAAGCAAGATTGGCAGATTTATTCCAGTGCAAGTCTAGACTCAAATTTTTGGTCACATAAGATATCTGATGCAACTCATAACCTTCTTTACACTTGATTATTTTAGATTTTGTTCCTTAAAGCTGTCAGTAATAAGACACTATTTAAAGCATAAAGATATCATTTTCCCTTTTCCAAATCTAACATTTTCCTTGAGATAATATGATATTGCTTATACAGTCTATCATATTTCTTGTAATAAAATGATATTGTTTTATGCATAAAAGCCTGCTAATTTTCTTATGCATTTATAACCAAATATGTGAGATGATTCAATAGAAATTCTCTAAATTCATTTGCATAAAAGTTATCTTTCCAAATGGAATCAATCCTGATACATATATATTGAGAGTGAGATATTAAAATCAGAACACCAAGGATTTCACCAGGCTAAGAAGCTAGTATGTGGTGAAGAAGGTATAAATCATCCTTATGATTTTTAATTTGAAAGCACCAAGGAATCACCAACTTGATGACTTGAGAAAGGTGAGGAGGTGTAGAGATATCTGCAAAACAAGAATGACATTAGAAGTAAATAAATAATACAATAAATATGCATTAGCTCATGCATGTTCCACTCATGAACTAAGTTGTCAAGCCAAGTGGTGAAGATCAGGTTTGTTGACCCACATTTTGAAATCCTTGGCCAGGGTGGAATTAGGTTGATTTGTCAAACAAGTGATCTTTGTTGATTGTCTAGACACTTCAATTATTTTATCAAATAATTGTTGGGACTTCAACCCACCTGAATACTCTGATGGCTGGATTAATGAACATCCCAAGCCCAATCTCAGGGTAGGGAGGGTAATTCTATTAAATTAAAATAAGGGGGGATAAGTAATGGTCCACGGTTGGGAGGTTAAGCCTATGTGTATGCTTCTCCTCTCACCATTTCCAGGGCTTGGACAACAAGTAAAAGAAGTTTCAAAAATTATACTATATGTTCTTTTAACCTCTAAATGTTAGTTATTTTTTTTCAAGATGAAAGCTCTTTATTTGCAAATAGTTTTACTTTAATTACATATCTGTTACTTAATTTTAGTTGAATAATTAGAAGTAGATAATTTTTTTCATTGAATAATATCTTAATTTGATATTTCATTTCAAGAACATCTAATATTTATTTTCAGCTGATTATGAAGTTAAATATTAATATTACATTTTGTAAACTTGTAGAATATGTTATGTATATTTAAAGGAGTTTCAAATTTCAATTTATACCATTGATGGAATTCATAGTCATAAGAAATGAAATAGGAAATCAGTTTATTTCTAGATAGAAACTTGATTAGGAAAAATGGTATGTTACACTGTCATACCACAATCTGAACTCAAATGTTCCCTTTAGATATCTCAATATCCTTTTAACTGCTACATAATGTGCTTCTCTAGGGTCAGCTTAGAATATTGCAATAATTCTAACCACATTTTCTTTATCTAGCCTTGTGTTAGTTAGATATTGTAATCCTCCAATCATAGATCTATACTTTTTATGCTCAACAGTAGATGCCTCATCCTTTGTAGATAACTTGTGTCCAGTTACTATAGGTGTTCCAATGGGTTTGTATGTTTCCAAACCAAACATTTTCATTAAATCCTTCAATTACCTATTTTGAGAAATAATGATTCCTTATTTATTCTGTACAATCTACAATCGTAGAAAATATTTCATATCTCCTTTCATACTCATTTCAAATTCTTTCTTCATCTCTTCTGCAAACTTCTCACTTTCCTCATCATTCCCTCCAAATATGATATCATCAAAAAATCCTACCAAAATCATCAAACCACTATCAATTTCTTTCCAATATAGATTACTATTTACCATACCTTTTCTATATCCAGGCTTTGCCAAATGCTTGTCCAACCTCGCATACCAAGTTTTGGGTGTTTGCTTCAAGCCATACAATGCTTTCTTTAGTCTGCATACTATGTCCTTGCCTTCTATCAAAGGACGTCCTTTAGGCTACTAATGTATACTTCTTCTTCAAGTTCTCCATTTGGAAATGTTGACTTTGCATCCATCTAATATAATTTGAATTTCTTTTGTGCTACATAGGCTAAGAATAATCTCATTTCTTCTATTCTAGCCACTAGAGCATAGGTTTCTTCATAATATATCACTTCTTGCTGTGAGTAACCTTTACATACCAAACATGCTTTGTTCCTTATGTTGGTGTTTTAAAACTACTATGCAACAAAATGCTTCAATACCAAAATGATATCACTTATGCAACCTAAGGACAAGCCACTTCCTATTTTCAATTACATATGCAAATCACTTAGACCCAACATCAACAAAACCAAAAATGGTTTCCTTCACTTTAGGTTCTGCAAAACCAAGGCGGGTCTACCTAAGGGATGACTCAATTTGACTGTTGTTGTGCAAGAACTGCACTAGTTTCATTCTAATTCTCATCCTTAATCTTTAAACACATAGCTAATTGTGACATTTTAAACAGAATACATCCCATATAATAGATTTGGTAATAAATTCTTCTATAGATCCGCAAGTATTCCCTACAATAGTGGCTTACTAACTCTAGAATATTTCATGCAAACAAGTATTGACCAGCTTTGAATATCTTCAGAAAATAAAAGTTAAATTGATTATAATTTTGCATTTGATATTCCTCTATGATCTATTTCTCATCTAGCTGAATTATTTTGACTAGTGCCTAATTCATTGGGGTTCAGAGTCTACTACAATTCTATGGATCTAATTTTTTTCCTTACAACAAATCTTATCAGAAGTTCTTACTAGAATTCAACATTCAAAACATCCTTCCCATTACTATAGCCATCTTATCAAATTCACCAAAGCTTTTACTTAATTCATTGAATTAATAACAGTGATGAAAAGATATACAACCTAAATGGATTGCATTCAATCACACAAGCTTTTACTCACACAACATCAAGATAACTAAGTAATCAAAAGGAGACAAAACTCAAAAGGAATAGATATGGGGACAGCTCATAATTTGTATTCATTTTCTTTGAAAATTGTATACACTTGCAGTGAACTCAGAATGACCTTAAAAAGAAACACATAGATCATTCTATATTAATGTATTCTCAGAAAAACCTGTAGAGAAGATACATCATAAGACTTTCTCAAATTCTGGACTGAAAAAAAAACCTAAGTATATGACTAAAAGAATTAGAAATTAGACCCCCCTCTAGCCTTGGAATCTCACTTATATAATGTGAGATGCAACAAGTTTCAAGCTAAGAGAATTGACAGGTGTCTTTGACAAAAGGTATTTACATACACCTATCACAAAATGACAAAGAAGTGAGTAATGAAGAGATTTTTTAGATCAAAAATTCCTTTTGGTGGGTCCCTTTCTGTTACATCCTCTGATGTCATTGTTTTGGCTACTATTCTAATTCCTCTATGTATGCAACTGCTAATCCAACCAATGATGAAGTTTGTTCTAATGATTGCAAGTTAACCTCCACCCATGGGTTTTTATCATCTTTATCTTGTATTATGGGAGTAAATTTTGTCCTTCCTTCTTCTTCGGTTGTGTTAGCATCCTATGGGTTTGGGCCTACAACTAAAATTGATAGATCATTCTTTATCCTCTTCTTCCTATGGGCCTTGTGTAGTGGTAGTGGTAATGATTTGGATCTTATCAACCTTCACCTCATCATTGTCAGTTTCAACTTCCTCAAACTATTCGCCAAGAGCTATTTATGCCATCCACTTGTCAAGCAACATATCATCTAGTCAATCAAACTGCAAAATATCTTGTTGCTTTTGGATAAAAAACTCTGCCTTATTGTCAATATTAATGAATTCTTGTTTCAAAGAATCAAAGAATAGTTGAACCTTTACCATTTCTTCAATAGTTGTATCCCACCATGCATGCCCCTTTTCATTGATAACTTTATTCATTTTGAGACAAAATTAATCATCTAACTGTTTAGTCCATTCATCTTTACTTTTTAATTGATTCTTTCTATCTAGAGCATGAGGGAATAAGCTAAACCTTTGGCTCTTATATTTATCTAAGTAGCCAAGAATTATTCTCTATAAATGAATTCTCTTTTCATCAAACTCTGGGAGATCAACAACCATGTCATAGGTTCTCTCAATCATATCTTGTGATGATCTTATAATAGAGTAATATAAAAAGGTCACCTCTCTCCTCTTCTATTTCTTTCCCCATTTGTTTACAATAGGCTTCAAAGCCTCATCATTTTCTTTCAATTCATTCTAGATGTTTACCACCCTAGCCAATTGGTCATAAACTAATGGCCATTCAATTTTATTAGCCAAGTATATAAGAGCTTTTCTCAATTTATCTTCATACTGCGACTCCAACTCCACATGTAATGCCCATAGCTTACTTTTTTCTTCTTCAAAGTCTTCAACAGTGTAATACGATAGCCTTTGTGGGGTATCTAGCATCTCTATGAGGGGAGTGGATTTAAAAGGTTCCTCTGGAGGGTGAGGACATGTTATTCTAGGTGTTGTAGACCTTCCCATTAATTTATTTTCCAGTTCAATCCTCTTTTGAACCTCCTTATTGTAGACCTCCAGAATTGTTTCATATTTGCTCTGTAATTCAAAAATGGCCTATTCTTCCTTCTTAGTAGTGGCCAAAAAAAATTTTGATGCATCCACATTCCAATGTGCTTCCTGCACATGAGAGGTATCAACCACCCTCCTCACAATGATGTTTCATTTCAACCCAGATTCATCTAGCTATGATGACATAGTTCTAGACCCCTTTCTTAGTGACCACATTACTAGAGTAGCTTGATCTTCACTAAATGAAGTCCCTAGAAAATCCTTTTTATTGGGGTCTTGTAATTCTAATTTATTAGAAACAAAACTAAAAATTAGTGCATCTACAATATCCCAGTTGGGCAATAATAAAATTTTGGAATTCTTAACCATTTGCCTCCCCTCTTCAGGGGTTATTTTTTGGAACTCTTGCATCATTTGTTCCTTTACTTGGTTTTTTATAGAGGCTTCATCCATTTCTGGATGCTCTACTATCAATTTTTTGCAACTTTCCTCAAAAGTGCTCATATTTGCCCTCCATACAAATTGATGGAAACCCCTAGATTTGACAAAGCTATCATCAGATAAAAATTGTTGACTAGCTTGTTCCAAAATAGGGTCCAATTCCCTTCCTCTATAATCTGCAACTGTTAATTCAAAACTTGGCATTGGAGGCTCTTGGGGTTCTCCTTCATTTATTTTTTATTGTGTGACTAGGACTTCCCCTTGTGATCCCATTTGTTCAATTTTTTCTATAGGGAGTTGTTCCTCTTCAATTCTCAAGGAGGTCTAGGAGGGTGAGTATTCCTCAACATGAGGATCCTCTTCCCTTATTATCTTTCTCCTCTTTAGAGAAGGTTCAAAAGGTCTCTCTTCCACAATAGTAGTAGTGGATGTGATTACTTGCTTTCCCTTGTATACAGTGGCCCCTTTACTCTGAATAAGAGTGTACACTAGCCTTTTCTGGACAATTGACTGACCTACCCCTATATTAGGAGTAAAACCCAATCTTCTCATTACTTCCCTAGCCTTATCTGGGTAAAATCTAATAAAGAATTATTTCTTTTCATCCATTGTCTCTATTATCTTAGGAAAAGTATTCATAAGTTTCCTTATCTTATCTACATTTGTGACTGCATCATCCAAAGGACTATAATCTAGATCAAAACAATGAATAAAATCCAAAATTTTAGAAAAGACTCTCCACTTTTCTTTCTTTGTTTCTTGCTCCTGCAAAGAGTACTCATTTCTTAATATATCTTCAGGAAAATTAAGTTCATGCTCAATTTTACCAAGCTTGATCCTATGCCTAAGAGCTAGATGATAGAAACCCTCTAAATCACAAAAATGAGGGTGAGAAATAGCCATTTTGTATGGATCCAAAATTTTGTTCAAAGAAAGCCAACCCCCTTTTGTAATTACAAAATGATGGGCTACTATGCAAGTGGGGAAAATTGACGCTGTTGATCTTTTCAAAAAAAAATGTTTCCACTACTCCTCCCAACTACCATAGAAACTTAGCTACTCCTACCTTCAAGGACACTTGGTAGAGTAATACATGAGGACTTCCCTTAAAACCATAGATTCTAAAAATAGTAGAAATAGAGTATGGGATGATATCCCCCCAATTATGTGACATTTTCAAGTTATGGGGGTTATCCATAGGCCTAATGAGACCCATTAATGCCTTGGGAATTTTTTGGATTATCACTTAATAAAAGGCATCTCATCTTGGAAGCAAAAAACTTGTCAAACCTGATGAAACTAGCATTCTCTGCATCCCAAGTCATATTTGCACTCCATAATTGGACTAGCAATGCTTCCCCATTCTCTTCTCTGTTTAATTTCATTTCTTTACCAAAATACAAAGATCCCTTAAACAAAAACATATGCATGAGTAAAGAATAATGGCCAAAGGTTTTTTCTACCTTGTTTTTGGCAATCCCAACTAATCCACTATGAATTTCTTCAGCTAAATAAGAAGCAAAATCAAAAATGATGTCCACACCAAAAGATGAAATCTGAACAACCATATACATGAAATCCATAGACATAAATTCTTCTTCATCTCTCCCAAAAACTCTGCACAGGGTCCTATATATCTCTATAGCCTTAGGATTGAAATATGCCCTTTTAAAAGGTTCCGTAGAGGCTGTTGTTATTGCTGGTAGGGTTTCAATTTTACCTATATGTGCCTTCAATGCACCTTTTCTAATGATATCTTTCTTGGATTTGTATTCCTTTTCTAATCCTTCCAAATCAATGGGCACATGGTAGTAAGTGATAGGCCCCAAACCAAAAACTTCTCTAATCTCATTTCAGCTGACTGTAAGTAAAACCCAACCATTAGTTCTTCTCACAACCCTAATGGCTTGGTCATAATTTTTGTCCATAGCTTCAAGAAGATCATAATCCATGAAAACACTAAAAACCACTAGTTTCCCTAGCTCAAAATTCCAAATATGGCATGTGGGGCAAAAAGGTTCCTCTTTGAAAACCATTTTTTAAACAATTCTAAACCAGTTTGAGAGGTACTAGCATCACGGACCCAATTACCCTTGTCATATAACTTGTTTGCTATTTTCAACCTTGGGTTTAATGTAGTGAGCCTTTTTACTTGCACAGTTTCTATAGTGGAATTAGGAAGCATCTCAAGTAAATCATCATGGACATTCCTGTCCAAGTAATTCTTCTGACCAGAAAATCCCTTCTTTGGAGGCATTTTGAATTGTAATTTTCAAAATTAAGACACTACGGAGGTTATAGTGTAAATACTTACTTGATGCTCTGCTTATTTCCCTCCGTAACTCTGTAATGTCTCTGTGAACACTAGAAATTTGCTTCATGTTCTTTGTGTATCTAACAAGCTTCTCAGTAATGGATTTTGTTTAGGTAAAAGCTTGAAATCTTTGTTCATGTGGGATGAGATTGAGAAATCTTCTCTATTATACTCTTTTTTCTTTCGCACATGAAGCTTTCAAACTTCATAAATGCCCAAAGTGGCAACACCTTCTACATTCAAATTTAAATCGTAGATTTTCAAAAAATCCTACGATCTAGGGATGCAAGCAAAAATGACTCATGTTCAAACTGACATGCTGGTAGTCAACCCAATGAAATTTTGTCATGTGTGTAGTTCCTTCCTTATTGGCATTTCAGACAGGACCCACTGATGAACAAGGACACATGTCATCCAGTCGCTACTTTTCTATACATAACTTTCAAGCATCTTGCTATAATGAAGTAGTGACAACCATTGATCCTGCCTTGATTGTGTGGAAGTTAGTCGATACAAATCTTAAGAGAAAATGGTGGGTCCCATATTTTCTACCTCGCTATGTATAAACTCCATGCAATTCTTTATAGCAAGATAGTGAGGATCGTTGATTTGAGCTTGATCTGATGGCGTAGAAACTACATGAATTCCTTAAGGAGTGGTGGGTCCCATATTCACTATCTCGCAAAGAGTAAGTAGCACACATCTATCCATAGCAAGACAACAAGGATCGTTGATTCCATTTTGATCTGAAAATCAAAAAATCTCATGTGTTTTATGAATGGGGCATGGGTCCAGGTCACTAATGATATGACAAATCCTACACAACTGGCAAAATTAAACTATATTTTAATCCTAGTCACCTTTCCACATTTCTTGCATCCCATCATTTGTTCATTTCATGGTAGCTCGCTATGTTGCTAATGGCGAGGTGTCTAAATTTTCTAACAGCAAGGTAGCGAGCTCCGGTATCTTTTAACAAAACTTGGCACCGAGAAATAAAATCATGTCACATCACAACTACCCACCTCATGGTTTTTTCACGGCAATTATATCATCATTTATTATGCCACTTGGAACTCTTTATGACCATTAGAAAACTTGTTGGCCACCATAACATGGGCTTCTTTTCTTTCTCTGACAGCTCTGACAAAATGCATGTGACTAAAATTTTGGCCGCAACATATTTTCTGACTACTACATCTCCATTTTACGATGTCATTCTTTAGTTTCATGGAATTTGCTACCTCACTATAAATAAGAAGTGTGCAACTCATCATAGTGAAGTAGCAATAGCCATAGATCTTAAGAGAATCAAATGGTGAGAGATACAAGAGAACAAGATGGTTTGGGTCACAAAAAAGTTTAAAATGAAAATAGAATATTCGTCGAAGTTTAAAAAAGATTTCCTACCCAAAACCTTTAAAAGGAAGGAAACACAAGGTTTAACAGGATTAAACAACATCTGGAAGACTAAACAAGAAACCCTAATCACCAATGATGGATTTAGTCTATTTTTTTAGTACCTATGTTAGAGAATTTTCATCATGCAAAAAATCAGACCAACACCTTAAAAATTCACCTTGTTCATTCATCTTGTTTCATAATACCCATTTAGTTCCTTTCACATTCTTGTCTACTAGTCTGGGAACTATTTCCCATGTCTCATTATTTATTAGTTGATCCAATTCTTCTTTCATAGCTTTTTAACAATAATCATCCTTGCATGCTTCATCTACATTCTTGGGTCCAACTTGAGATATCAAACAGATTTTTTCATTGACTCTGCTTCTTTTCATCACACCTTTGTCTTTTCTTTCAATGATCTGCTCAGATGGGTGATTCATTATCATATTCTTTTATGAAGAAGGAGTTGTTATCTCAACTCATTGCTTTACTAAAGGTTCTAAGCTTTGTTCTTTCCTTGGCTCCCCTTCATTCTGCAAATCATTGTTAGTCTCAAGAAATAACTTATCATTCCTTGGCTTAGTAAAAACATCATCATCGAAATTCTAATCAACTATTCTCTCTTGTATCCTAAATTTTTCATCAATTCTCACATTTTCACTTTCCATAATATTCTTAGTTCTCTAATTATAACATTTATAAGCCTTTCTTTTCAATGAATAACCAAGAAACACACCATCACTTCTAGCATCAAACTTACCAATATCATCATCTCTTTTGATATAACACTTACTCCCATAAATTTTGAAATACTTAACTGTAGGTGAGTAACCAAACCAAATTTTATAAAGGATCTTTTTTGTGTCCTTCCTGACTTGCACTCTGTTCATAGTGTAAATTGTTATACTCACGGCTTCTCTCCAAAATGTCTAGGATACATCATTCTTAGCTAACATAGCTCTTGTAGCTTTTGTAACTGATATGTTCCTTCTCTCTACAATACCATTATGTTCAAGGGTTCTCAGAGCTGACAATTGTCTTTTGATTCCATTTTCTTCACAAAACATGTTAAACTCATTTGAAGTCAATTATCCTCCTCTATATCATCTTAAATATTTAATCTTCATACCAAATTCATTCTCAACTCTATTCTTGAATATCTTAAACTTATCAAATGCCTCATATTTCTCTTTAAGAAATGCAACCCAATCATTCTAGAAAAGTCATCAACTAGAATCATAAAATACCTTTCACCATAGAATCATTTAGTCTTTTTAGGATCACTAAGATCCATGTGTACAATCTCCAACTTCACTGTAGTAGTAAAATTCTTGTAGAGACAATAAGTTCTATTATGCTTTGCCAAAACACACTACTAGAAAATTTTGTTAGTAGGCTTTACAATCTCAAGAAAATCTCTAACTGCAAACACATTACTAGTCTTCACAATACTAGCAAAGTTTATATGAAAAAATCTCTTATGCCATAACCAACTATCATCTACCTTTGTAACCAAACATGTCATTTTAGTAGGATTCAACTAAAATACATTATCTCTAGATCTAATTCTCATTCCAATTAGCTTTCCATCTTTGTCTTTGATCATGAATGTCTTCTCTATGAACTACAACTGATAACCTTTGTCCACTAGTTGTCCAACACTCAAAATATTGTGTTTCAAACTATCAACAAAGTATACATCCTTAGTGTTAGTTTTAGCATCAAGAGTTATAGATCCAATGGCTTTAACTTGGCATGCTACATTGTTTTCATCTCTAACAATGCCTCCATCCTGACTTTTAAAGTCAACAAACTTGTTCATATCACCAGTAATATGATGTGAACAACCATTGTCAATTATCCAATTAGATTTCTTCTCAACATGTGACACCAAAGCTACTTTTTTTAAACTTTCTTCTTTAATTGCCACAATTCTAATTTCATCATCACTAGCACTTAATGCTTGTTCATTGAAATCATTACCTTCATTTGCATACAAACACTCTCTATCTTTTCTAAGCTTGTAATTTCCTTTATACTTTTTCTCTCTTTTAGGACACTTGGATACATAATGACCATATTCATCACAAGTCTAACATTTAAAGATTTTTTTACCTCTTTTTTCTCTTCTTACCAAAAGGGCTACTCTTTCTTCAATCTTTATGTCCTCCTTAGATTTATTGTTGCTAGAAAGATATCCTCTAGCAATTGTGCTCCTTAATAAATTATTCAAATATTTAAGGCATTGAAGTGTTGGAAATATAAGAGTAACTGATAGGGGAGGGGTATATCAGTTACTAAAAAAATAAATCCCAGATCCCTTACATGTCAGAACAAAACAATAAGCTCTAAAAACTAAATTTTTCTGATGCTCAACAAACACACAAAGATTCTATAACTCAATTAATACTCAGAATTCTTGGTAATTACTTAACATGCAAATATTAAGATGTTACCTTTGATTACTTATTACTTTAACTTAGTTTCAAACACATAGAAGAAATTATAGCATTTGAGACCAACATTTAAAGTGGAAACCTAATTTGGAAAAAACCACCAATTGCAACTACTTACTATTTTCACTCTTCTAAAGTGAGCCCTAGTAGGAGCCAACTTTGTTAAAGGTTACAAAACACATTGTTAGGTGTGACCCTGTTAGAGGATTTAATCACCCTGTTAGGAGTGGTCTTGTTAGAGGTCTTTAGAAAATTCAATAGAACTACCACCTTGTTAGAAGATTTACAAATAGTTGTTAAGCCAACTCTGTTAAGAGATTTAGATCACTACTACAATGGTTAGAGAGTAATAATGACATGACTTGATTTGAATGCAACTAAATTGCTAATTATAGATCTCAATTTTGTCTTATACTTGATCCTTCCTGATAAGATGTACCCTTTCAAGTTCACAAGAATATTCAGCTTATCCTTCTAATTCACTTCCTCTTTGCATCATTAGATCTTCAAAATCTTTCATGATCTCATTCACACATACTTTCACACTTTCTAGCCCACAACTTGACCTTTTATTTATATCTTTCATTTTGTCAAATCAGCTCAAATACAACTTAGAATAATTAATAGTCATTTTCTTAGTCAATTAGAATCATCAAATAAATCAATTGAACTTAATATGCCAAAATAAGAAAATCCTTCATTAGTCGACCCTGCTAGGTAGACACTAACTCATAAATGATTTTCCTATGTTAACTAACTAAAACTCGATCAACACTGTATACTAGAAAAGTTCCATTGGTAATGGAGTGAGCTTGGTTAACACTAGTTCCATACAACATTTCCTTTATTAATCGAGTGAGCTTGGTTAACACTCATCTTCTACAAACTTTCCTTTGACGCCCGAGTGAACTCGGTAGATACTACCTTCTGAACTAAGCAAACTCTAGATTGCACGGTAGCAATAGAAAACTATCTTCAATGCCCAAGTGAGCTTGGCATACACTAACTAGTAATGATATGACATTTTGTGTAACATCAAAGACAATACACAATTAATTAATTGTGTCCAACAATCTCCCTCTTTGGCATTGATGGCAACACAACATGCCATAACACAATGAAATTTTTGGAGCTAGAATAAATTAAGGAATATATCCTTAGTTTTATTCTGATTATCATCCATGAGAACTCCCTCTATCAGTGTGAACTATGTCTACCTTTAGTTTTCTTCCTTTGTCAGAAAACTTCTATCTATTAGAACTTCAAGTTCATTGATAATTCTTTCTATGACAGCAAACTTCTCCCTCTTTTTAACAACATCAAAATTTCTATGAGATATGATAGTAAACTTCTCCGTCTTTGACATCCCATTCCAAAGAAAATACTTAGTGAATATTAATGTACCTTAAGTACTGATTCATTTACAATATGCCCTTGCCAATTCTGCATCAACTGATTGATCTTCAACATGCTTTAGTTGATACATCACTAAACTTCATTTAGTGAGCTTCAAATAGGGGAATGACCCCTAGCTTACCTCTTAGATATAGAAATGCATCCTTAGGTAATGGCTTCGTGAATATGTTTGCAATTTGTTCTTTTGTATTTACATATTCCAATCTAACTTCTTTATCTTACACCAACTCTCTTAAGAAGTGATATTTTATAGAAATGTGCTTTGTTTTGGTATGCATTATTTGATTCTTTGATATATTGATTGCACTGGTGTTATCACAATAAATGACTGTTGGATCCTTGATTTTGACCTTCATACCTATCATCAATTTTTGAACCAAACAATGTTAGAACAATTAACTATTGCTACCACATATTTTGCCTCTGTTGTGGACTAAGAAATACATTTTTTCTTCTTTCTTGTCCAAGACACTAATCTTTTGCCAAGAAATAATGCTCCACCATTAGTGTTTTTTATGTTATCAATACTTCTTGCCCAATCAGCATCTATAAATACTTTTAAGTCCAAATTGCCTCCTATTTTGTACCATAAACCATATTCTTCAGTACCTTTAAGATATCTCATGATTCTTTTGACTGCCGTCAAATGATTTTCTTTGGGATTTGCTGAGAATCTTGCCACCATACTGATTGTCAATGCAATATCAGGCCTTGTATGCACTATATACTACAATTTTCCAATCATTGATCTATATGTGGTTTGATCTACCTCTTTGGTATCATCATTTTTGGAAATCTTATGTCCAATAGACATAGGGGTTCCAACTAGTCTTGAGTCTTCCATTCCAAATTTCCTTAGTATCTCCTTGATATATTTAGATTGAGTAATGTAGATATCATCTTTCTTCTGCTAAATTTGTAATCCAACAAAGAATTTTATCTCTCTAAACATGGACATCTCAAATTCCTTACTCATTTCTTCTAAAAATGCCTTGCACAAGTCATCATTTCCTATGAATAATGTGTCATCAAAAAATATTTTTGCCAACACAATCTTCTTGTCTAGTCCTTTGATATATAGACTATTGTTATCATTTGTTCTTTGAAAACCAATCTGTATCAAGTAGTTATGAAGTCTTTCATACCAAGCTCTAGGAGCTTGCTTAAGACCATATAATGACTTGTGTAATTTATAGACCATGTCCTTTTTGCTAGGATCTACAAAACCTTCTGGATATTCAATGTAGACTTCCTAATCAAGAATTCTATTCAAGAATGCAAATTTTACATCCATTTGATAAACTTTAAATCCACTGTAAGCTACATATGCTAGTAAATTTCTAACACCTTCTAATCTTGCAATAAAAGAAAAAGTTTCACCATAATCAATACCGTCTTCTTGAAAATAGCCTTTACATACCAATCTTGCTTTGTTTCTAGATACTTTTCCATCTTTATTCATCTTGTTTTTGAACACCCACTTTGTGCCAATTACATTTTTATCCTTCGGTCTAGGAACAAGAGTCCAAGTTTTGTTCATCTTTATCTATTTTATTTCTTCATTCATTGCTTCAATCTAACTTTCATTATCCAAATCATCTTTAACATTTCTAGGTTCAAATTCATCAATTAAACATGTACCTTTCAATTTGCTTCTTGCCATTGTTCCATCTAATTTGTCTCCAATGATCTAATCATATGCATGATTCCTTCTGATGTATATCTTTCCAACACAAGTTCTTTGGATTTACTAATTTCATTACAAACTTCAGTGTCAAGCTCAAGTTTCAATGTCTATGACTTGGGTTCATGAAATTTAGTTTGTCTTGAAGTAGCTTGGTAGCTTCTAATTATGACTAGGGTCCCTTGGACTGTGACTCGGGTTACACTATCTACAACTCGGTAGCTATTGGAGATTTTGGGGACTCAGGAGGTGAAGCTTCCTTTCTTTTAGGTAGATTTGGTAGGGTATTAGGTTCATATTAAACAAATCTTCTATAATCCTCAGGGTCTTTACTACTTTCTTCTGTTTGAGCAATAAAATATGAACTTTCATTGAGATCAAGATAAAATAGATTACCATTTGTTTGCTTGCCAGATCCAACCAAATTTCCTTTACGATCTAGTAGTTTGACATTTCCATCCATGAATTCTACCTTGAATCCAATGTTATTCAACTGTACCACACTTATTAGATTATGCTTTAGTCCTTCAACCCAATAAGCATTATCACATACAAGTTCATTAGTGAAAGAGATACAACCTCTTCCTTTTATGTTACAAGGTTCATTATTCCTAAATCTCACACTACCACCATCATAATATTCCATGGGCTCAAATTTTGTCTTGTCTCCAGTCATATGATGTGAGTAGCAACTTTCAATAATCTATGTATCATTTTTTCTAACATGAGAGATAAGTGCTATGTTATCTCCTTCATCATCAGATTCATCTTTTACATATATATATATATATATATATATATATATACATACATATACATTCCATCTTCACTGTTATCATAATTTTTAGCCATAAAACAATATTTCTTACCTTTGTCTTTGTAGCTCTTGAATTCCTTCTTGCCTTTGTACTTTCCTGTGCCTTTGGAGTATTTCTTTGCAAGTAGGGCTTCAACAATTTCAAGATCATTATCAAAACTCTATTTTGTTTCTCCTTCACTTCCTGATTGATTTTCCTTTGATTTCTTTCTCTTTTCTTTGAGTGAGAGTTTGGCTTCAAATGCAAACCCAATATTTTTGGAACTAGGAACATAGTTATCATAGTTATCCAACTCAAAAGTTGTCAATCTTCTAACTAGAGCATCCAAAGTTATTTTTTTATTTGGATCACATCTCATTTCTTGAATAGCTAATACTCTAATTTCATAAATAGGAAGAAGAGTTCTGAGCACCTTTCTTACAAATTTTGTGTCATCAATGTCTCCTCCAGATGCTTTGACTGCACTTACACTAGCTTTGATTCTTTCCACATATTTTGAAATGTTTTCATCTTCTCTCATTTTCATCTGATCAAATTATCCTCTAAGACTTTCTACTTTGTCTCTTCTTACATTGTTATCTCCTCCATAGATATCTTTCAGTTTGGTCCACATTGCATGAGTTTTTTTGTAGTCATTTACTTCATCAAATTTAGCATAACTAACTGCAGATGCAATATCAATCATCATGATGTCATGATTCTTCTTTTTAGCAATTTCTTCCACTAATAATGGTCCAGTAGGAGTCTTTCATTTTGCACCAAGATATTTGCAACCTAAATCACTAATAGTTGCTAGATCTAATCTCATAAGTGCTTGTCATGCTACAAAATTGCCTCTATTCAACTTGGGAATCTCTCTGCTATAAGACATCCTGATCTTTAGCTTAGGTCCTTGAAGCCTTCTCTTCAAGCACTAAAAGATTTGATACCAATTTTTGGAAATATAAGAGTAACTAAGAGGGGAGGGGTGAATCAGTTACTAAAAAAATAAATCCTAGATCTCTTAGATGCCAGAACAAAATAATAAACTCTGAAAACTAAATCCTGTTGATGCTTGGCAAACACACAAAGATGTTGTAACTCAGTAAATACTAAGAATGCTCAGTAAAGTATCTATGATTACTTATTACTTTAACTTAGTTGCAAACATATAGAATAAATGAACACATTTGACACCAAGATTTAACATGGAAATTCAATTTGGGAAAAATCACCAATTGCAACTAGTTACTTTTTTCACTCTTCTAAAGTGAGCCCTGCTAGGAGCCAACCCTGTTAAAGGTTACAAAGCACACTATTAGGTGTGACCCTATTAGAGGATTTAATCACCCTATTAGCAGTGGCCTTGTTATAGGTCTTTAAAAAATTCAATAGAACTTCCACCTTATTAGAGAATTTACAAATAGCTATTAAGCCAACTCTGTTAAGATATTTTGATCACTGCTACAATGGTTAGAGAGTAAAAATGACATGACCTAATTTGAATGCAACTAAATGATAGATTGCAAATCTCAATTCTATCTTGTACTTGATCCTTCCTGATTGAATGTATCCTTTCAACTTCACAAAGATATTCAACTTATCCTTCTAATTCGCTTCCTCTTTACATCATTAGATCTTCAAAATCTTTCATGCGTTCTCATTCACACATATTTTCACACTTTCTAGTCCACAACTTGACCTTTTATTTATATCTTTCATTTTTTCAAGTCAGCTCAAATACAACATAGAATAATTAATATTTATCTTCTCAGTCAGCTAGAACCATCAGATAAATCAATTGAACTTAATATGCCAAAATAAGAAAATCCTTCGTTAGTTGACCCTGCTTGGTAAACACTAACTTAGAAATGATTTTCCTATGTTAACCAACTGAAACTCAATCAATAGTGTATACTAGAAAATTTCTATTAGCAACCAAGTAAGCTCAGTTAACAGTAGTTCCATCCAACATTTCTTTCATTAACTGAGTGAGCTCAATTAACACTTGTCTTCAACAAACTTTCCTTTGGCACCTAAGTGAACTCGGTAGATATTGCCTTCTAAAATAGGCAAGCTCTAGATTGCTCAGTAGGCACAAAAAACTATCTTCAATGCCTGAGAGAGCTTGGCATACACTGATTGGTAATGATATGACATTTTGTGTAACATCAAAGAAAATAGACAATTAGTTAAATATATCCAACATGAAGGTTGTCTCTATTCTAGTCAATTCTCTAGACTATTTAAGATCATTTTAAACTACCTCAAGTCTTCCAAGCAATGTTTCCTTTTTGAAAACTTTGGTACAAGATATCAACAATTGTATCATCTGAACTGCTGACTTAAATGGTGGTGTTAGAGTCTTCAATATATTCCATATAACCTCATCATCTTATTTGGTTCCTCCTTGATATCTAATACCTATAGTAATTTCTATTATACTGCCTATATATGTCCTTACATATTCATCTTACATCATTTTAGCATTTTGAAATGCACAATCCAACTTTGTAACCTCAACTTCTTAGAATGTGCATCACTTTCAAAACTAGTTTCCAATGCTTTCCAAATCACATAAAAATATCTCTTTCTGCCTCAGTGCAAGTTTTCAAATCCTTTTCAACAATGATTTTCTTCACTAATTTTGTCAAGATCCAATATCCTGAACCCATACACAACAAATGTGTCTTCATCTTTTCCTTCTAGCTATCATAATTTGTTCCATCAAACTTTGGACTATCTTTTCTAAACATGCTTTCCATGGATCTCCCAAAGTTGTTAAACTTTATCTTCAAGGACTTGATGCTCTGATACTAATTGTTAGAAACAATAATCTACTAAGATAACTATGAGAGGGGGGAGTGAATTAGTTATTTGACAATTAAAACATTTATCTTCTTTAAATAAGCTTAACCATTCAACCAAAGTAAATAACAACTATAATAAGATGCGCATAGACAATTACACTAGATATGTTCACTAGGGAAACCCTTGATTAGAGGGAAAACCCCACTGTGAATGATGCCCACAAGATGATGTACCAATATTAATATTCCTTGTGAGAGTATGGACCCTGTTAGTAGTCTATTACAATATTTAGTACATAGAGTCATTGTTAGGAGACTTTGAATCCTTATTAGGAGATTCCAACCCTATTAGGAGTTGTGCCAACCCTTTTAGGAGTTGTAGTATAATGTATGCAAGATGATCCCACTTCCCAAACATGCAATTTCAAGTACAAGAAGAGCTCACTACTCAAACATGCAATTTACTTTTATATTCTTCTTTCCTTTATTTTTTCAACTGAACCAATCATTTTTAGACATTGTAGACTAAATTACAGACCTCAAATCCAAATATCAAACCTCAGATCACTCAGCAAAAACTTGGAAATGAAGTTTCCTTCACTTCCATTCTACTATGCTCAACTTTGCATTCCACAATTGTACTTCTTACACAATTACTTTTCCATGGCATACCTGATAAAAGAAAATGTCCTTCCTTTATATCCAGTCCACAAAACAATTCCCTAAGTTAGCTATTAGACCTTCTCAATTAATTATTACAGGACCACATTAAGAACACATTACACTTAGCGATAACAAAAATCTTCTATCTTGCAACTTAAATAACTTTCCATACATGCAATATTATGATGAGCAAACTTAGCCATGTCATCATCAAAATGTCTTCTTCATGTCCTCAACCTTAATTCTTAGAATAACAACTCTACTAAGAGATATAACAAGTTTACCAGAACATGCCTCTATAAACTCTATCTGAAAATAGATATCACTAATACTTACATAACTTCTTCTAGATTTATCATTTCTTCTTCTGATGTTAACCTCATATATCAGATACTCATAAGTATCTCTCATAACCTTGGATAGTTATAATGCTCAAGTAGTCATCTATAATATTAAGTTGATCGTTTCGTTGTTCTTTTGTCAAATACCATAGAAAATTGCTATCAGGGTAAACTTTAAGAAAGCCAGCTCAAAACAAAGATATAAAATATTGGTGAACCTTTCATTATTTTGAAAACACAAAATTATTTCTATTAGCGAACCTCTCAATTTTTTATTCTAAATATGATTAATATTGGTGATTATTTTCAAATCATAATTTTTTTATATAAAATATTTATGAATCTCAATAATAATAGGAAGTTTATTAATCGCCATGGAATATTACAATTCAAAATTTAACTTTTTTTACCTCGTGGAATATTACAAGGATCGTTACATATACTTTAAATCAATAGTAAAAACTAAATAGTGGTGATATATCCTTAAAGTAGCTAATAATTATGACAATTATTGGTGAGTTCAATTTAATTTCTCCAATAATATATAATATTTAAGTGGCTCAAATCTAATCCTATATCAAATATTGTGGCGAATATTTGAGTTTAAAATTGTTAATAAAATAAATTATTGAGTGATTTTAAATATTCTAGAATTAAATTTTATAAAACTATGGCAATTTAGGTTGTATCAAATCTTAAATTATTAGCCAAATTAATAGCCAAAAAATTCTAAAATTAGCCAATTTGTGAATATTAGCCACTAAAAAATACCTTGATTGCTATGTTGACATTAATGACAAATTTAGTCATCAATGTAACATATCATCATAGTAACATATCTACAATACTCCCCCATAGGAATATCATCAGCATTGATGTTTGTAACAATAGTTTCTTTTTTAAAGAGTTCAAGCATAAATAAAATGTAACTTTGAAGTTCAAACTCCAACCACAATGGAGTTAGATTACAAAGGAGAAATTTAAAAATATCAGAAAGAAAATCTAATCCTTAAAGCAACTTGCTTATTTGAAGTGATAGCAAAGAGCCAAAAGAAATGCACTCAATCAATGGACGATAAATTTGATAGATTTGATCACTACAAGTAATAAGTAGGCATCTCCTGATACAAGGCCCAAATAGTCACCCAACATTGAATAAATGGACTTGGAAATGTATTATGGTCATAAAGAGTCAAATTTCACCAATGTCATAAAATACGAGAAGAGATAACACAAAGTGTTAACTGTGTACACCTATAGAGTTGACCCAATGGAAAAGGATCTAATCTACTAGAAAGAAGATGAACTATCAATTAAGATCTTTTTATTAGAAATGGGTGGCCCAAATGTTGCAAAATATTCCCAATGAAAGATTAAACATGGTTGTTAATGAAGAAATGCTTAAAACCTTATGGTTGGCACAGTTTCTAATAAAAGGTTTCGTCATTTCATAGGCTACCAAAATGACCTCATGCAAAATAGAGAAATGGGTTAACATGAAGGTTAACCCCTTGCCATGTGGCAATGTCTTGGGCCCATCATCCCTATTGATCCAATAGAAGGAGAACATGTGGGAAAATATTTAAATAGTTTTTGTCATTTTACAAGGGGTGGAAAATGAACCTTGTAGAAATTTATCCATTTCGCCAAGGGCCAAAAGGAAGCCATAGAAATAGTGAAATGTGGATAACGTGAAAGTTACACATAGATTTAATGTGTTAACCCTTTATGACATATTTCATCCCATTAAAGATCTCTTAGATCAATTATCTATGGTGGGCTGAATGGGTGGCAAAAATAGCCAACATTTCTAGAGACTTAAAGGAGATGCTTTTTTGCTAATCATAAGATCAGTAGCCTTAATCAATCCATTGGGCATTGAGTTCCTAGTAGAGAATAACATCGTAGCCCAACTATAACTTTAAAAAAAATATGCAACCTACAAAACTTGTTTTCTCCAAGAGGGAATGGTTGTGAATGTGCACTTCTTAGAAAGTTGAAAAACCTACTCTAATATGTACAAGTATTTACAAGAAAAAAAATTAGACAACGCCATTAAATAACTTGCTAAAATAGTTGTCCTTTCTTATAAGTTTTTTATTCCTTCCATGCATGTGGGAAGTTAAACATATCAGCAAACACAACAAGCATACTTATGCATGGAATATCTTCCCAATGATGAGAAAAATGAAGCTCTCCATTGGGATATTATCTTGTTGAGCAAGACATACTTACTCTTTCTTATGAAAATGTTCCTCATGTTGGAAATAATCAAGACTAGCTAGATTACTAAGAGGGGAGGGGTGAATCAATAACCTCAAAAACTTTAACTTAATTTAGAGCTTAATCCATTCATCATTCATTCATCTAATCTACTACATGCATGAGAAAAGATAAACATTCATAACACATGAACATAGTATTTTGGTGACCTAGAAACCTTCCAAATAGAAAGTAAAATTGGGGTGGGGATGATACCCACAAAACTTCACTACTATGGTATAAAGTTGGCCTGTTAGAGCTTACATTGACCTCTTCTGATGATTTGTCTTGTTAAGAGAAATTTGGACTACTAGATCCACCTTGTTAGAGGTTTTACAAACATACAATGAAGTATGCACTCTGTTCAGAGATTTAAACAAAGACTATTAAGTCTACCCTATCAAAGGATTTAGAAAATTGATTCACCTATTAGGATGAATTAGTAGATCTGACTTACAACTTGATTGCTGAATAGATCCTTGAAGTATAGATCACCTCTTGTGATTGATATAACTTTGTTGCTCCTTGTAGACCTTGTTGAATACTCTACTCTACTGCAGATTTGCATTCGCTCTTCTCAAAAACATTACATATCCATTCCTTGATATTATCATATATTTCCATACATTGCAAATGATACAATATATTACATATATATACCATTCCAATATTTACAATTACAAGGTCAGCTAAAACACAAGTAAACAAAATATTACTGAGTTGGCCAAATAGAAGAAACTTGGGTTCTGTAAGCTGACTTGGTGATCTTCTAATACTCGGTGTCCACTACATTACTCGACATCGTCATGCACTCAATAGAAGTAGAAGCTCGTTCCATACTAATCACACAACGTAGCTTCAAACTCAGTAACCATTGGAGACTCGTTAGATATAGTGTCACTCGGTAGATACTAATTCCTTTGTTTACCTTGCTTCACTTGGTAAACACTATACATCCATCACTTGGTAGACACTAGCTTCCCATCACACAAACTAATGACCCAGTAGACACTACGAATCTTAGTGACCCCTATCAGCTCGGTGAACACTATAGGCTCAGTAAACACTGCTAGACTGCACACTCACTCGGTAGCTTCAGGAATGCTCAGTGTGAACTGCTTAACTGAGTGATCTTACTTGGGAACCACTGAATTCTCAGTATAAACTATAGACTAAATGATAAGCTCGATAACCATACAAAATTGAATAAGTGTTGTCACTAATGACAAATACAACATAATGCCAACAATCTCCCCCTTTGGCATTAGTGACAAAAACACTTATAAGCCTTATGTACGCTGATATACTGATATTTGATTTTTCAAAATTGATATTTGTAAAGCTGGTGTATATACATTTTCACATATCTCCCCCATACATATGACATAATATATACATAGTCTCTCTATACATATATCAATCTATTTTCTCCCTTATTGTCTCCACATGTTTTTTATCATATCTTACTCCCCCTTTTTGACAAAGAGTTATGCAATATATTCAAATAGAGACACTAAAATGTGAGAGAAATTTGGAGTGTACCTTGAGAATAAGAGCTAAAGTCTTATCCTAGTTGTCTTGCAAAATTTTGTAGGTGGAGAGTGCCACTTGAACTTCTACAGAAAGTTCAATCATATGATCTGCTATGGAAGAATTGTTATCCTGGACTAATGTTTTTGAATATGCAACATGTTTCTGCATTGAGTCCATAACTAGAAGGATCATATTTTGTATATCTATTAGTGTGGACATGATCCTAGCTTCCTCTCTTAGCAATTTTGCCTGCATATTTGACAAAAATCTCACCTTGATGTGATGAGGTGAGCTTGAACTAGGGTCAAGTTGTAGCCTTTGAGCGCTAGCCTTCATATCTACATCAATCTTATTCAATTTCTCCTTTATCTCCTCGGTATACTCGGTAACATCAAAAAAAATTCCAAAAAGAGATGTCACATTGGAAAAAGAATGTTCAAGATTACTCAAAAGTGAAGATAGTTCAACCTGGTTTATAGCAATGTGCTCAAGCACCTTATTATCAAAATTTTTCTCTACCTTCTTAATTAGCTTTTCTTGGCCAGATGTATCCTCATTAAACTTATTTACTACTTCTTCCAATTGTAGAAAAATGTGTTGTGAAGAATCCACATCAACACCTATAGCTTCTATTATTATATTTTTAGCATTCTCAATTATTGTCAACTCTCTATCTCTTTTAGCTCTGAGTTGGTTCTGGCTTGCCTTCTACTCCAAAAGTTGACTGACCAATCTCATTTCATCAACTATAGCAATATCCAAATTCAACTTGGGAATTACAATTTCCTTGTCCAAATAAATGTCTTCATCAATCTCTTTACCAATAAGCAGAAGTTCCAGGGGTGTCTTTGGTTCTACTTCTAACCTTACTGTCTTGGACTTAGGAATAGAAACAATTGTAGATATAGTTGGACTTGCAGTAAAAACTTTAATGGGTCCAACTGAAGGAAAACTAAAAGAAGTTCTAACTATATCCAAAACTGATGTGCTACCCAAAATTGAAGATACAATAGGTGGAGCACAAACTAGAGTACTTACAATAGAAGAACTAAATGGAAGAAAAGGTGCTATCAAAGTTGTAGTAGACAAAACTGTAGAACATGAAGGTAAACTTACTGTACATGCTACAATTGAAGTTGGCACAATTGTAGAACTAGATGCTACTAATGTTGCTGACTCAGAAGCTAATGAAGAAGGTTGTAGCTCAATAGATGAAGTGGTAGACACTTCCATTGCAGATACCTAGAGCTATGAGGTAGCAAATAATGATTGAACAGATGATATATCTGAGGTGGTTGCAATCATACTTATTGAGGCTAACTCCAACCCTAATGATGTAGTAGTATTATGTGGAGAATGAGGAAGGGAGGCTATAACTTGTGCTAAAAATTCTCACTGGATCACTCTCTTCATCTCCTTCCTTCTCTTCCTCTCTAGCTTCTTCCTCTTTCTCTTCATCATCATTCTTTAATTTTTGATAGTCTTCAACATCAAAAGTGACACATGGAGTGTTATCTTCTTCTTCATTGTCACTGTCATCATCATCATCTTTGATCTCTACTTCTTCACTGGGCTTGTTCAAATGATAGATATTTTCCCTCGTGGATGTGGCATCCTTGACCACATGCTCAATTTCCTTTACCAAAACTAGGCAAGTATGAAATCTCATCATCATTTTCTCTTCATTCTTTTTCATAGCTTCCTTAACCTCTACATTTGAAAGATTTGGTAGCAATTTTCTCAAAGATTGCTCAAATATGTCTTTAGTTGTCTGCTCAGCTAATTTCCACCTAACCTTGACTTTTTCTAACAAGACTATAGGTATTTGTGAAGCAAACTGATTAGGAGAGAACTTCCATTTTCCTATCTTGTCCATGATCATATCTTCAACTTCCTTTTGTTCTGTTGGTGTTATGGATTCATACTTGAGTGCTTTGAAGTTATTGATTCTAGCACCTACTCTCAATTGATTGAGTCTTTCTTAAAATGTGGGAGGGGGCTTAACAAGCACAACTTCATTTTCTCCTTTCCTTTTAGATCTTCTTGTGAATACAACTATGGAGTCCTTGGGTGGCTTGGTAATGATTACCCTAGCCTTCTTTTCTGCTGGCTTTTCCTCCTTCTCAGATTCCTGCTCTTCTTCTTCCTCTAATTATACTTCATCCTCTCCTTTTCCCTCAATAAGCATGAGAGGGGCACTTATAGTTTTCAACTTGGCAACCTTCCTCTTGCCTTTGCTAATTGCCTGGGGTAACTTGATTTCAAGCTCAATTCTAGCTTTGGCCTCTTCATAAGTTCCAAAAATATGTTGCTTAGGATCTATTGGGTCATTCACTAGTGCTTCAATGATATCTTTGGTTTCATCAATGTTAACCTCATATGGAAG
Source organism: Cupressus sempervirens (assembly GCA_028749045.1). Lineage (NCBI taxonomy): Eukaryota > Viridiplantae > Streptophyta > Pinopsida > Cupressales > Cupressaceae > Cupressus > Cupressus sempervirens. The sequence goes on along the minus strand of CM053788.1, from coordinate 74,191,453 downwards.
AGGTTTCACCCATGCAATTCTAGGCCTAACTGCCTAGATATACACTCTATCACAATCTACCATAAAACATGCATCATCTTTATAATCCTAACAAGCTTGGGAGGAATCCTAAACCTATTGTTCATCTTCTCCTTAAAATCTTCAAAGTAATTGTCCATAATACTATCAAAAATTATACCCATTTCAATAATGAAATCATTAATTTGATACAGAATTGGGGTATCTTTCTTCCATACTACTAAACCTTTTGAACATAAAAGAAAATACATGTTAGCAAAGAACCAAATTTGCAAGGATTGTTCTTTGAAGTCCTAACACTGTCCATGTTTTTATTCAACTATTTCAACAATAATTATGATAGATCAAATTCTAGATTTTTCTTTACAACCTTATGTGCCAAATCCATTGCTTCACACGGCACACTATTTAAGTGACTAGAGCTATAAATCTTATGAGCAATGATGTAAATACCAAACCTTAATTCAATGTTAGAAATAGTTCTAATCTTCATACCTCTACCATCCCACTCAAGTAGGGTTTTCTTTTGAAGTTCATCCTGACCTAGGATTTTGGTAGTTTTGGCTTTGCTTAGGATAGGAAGATCCGTAATCTTATGAATCATTTTCTTGATGATCAACATAGGTTGTTGTAACCACAATTGACCATTATGCACACGACTAAGAATGTAGCTAATCCACTTAATCTAAAAATTCATTGGCATATACGGGATATGGGTTAACCCTTTGGTTTCAAGATGCTTGTGCTTGGGTTTTAAGGAACCATCAACACACATTTCTCCTAAAGCATTATTTATCTCTAGGTTTCTAATCTCTTGAATAGAACACTTAAAATGAGTGTGAATATCATTAATTAGAAGTACTTTGGGAGGAATTTGTGATTGAGCTCCATTAGGGTCCAATGACTCTGCAACTGCTGGTACTATCTTGAAGTTTGGCAATTTCCATTTGACACCTTTTACCAACATCTCAAATCCTCTTTTTTCCTTGTTGTTTTTGGTGCTTCCAAATTCCATCACTACTTAGTAAATGAGAGAAATTTTTTGAACAAATTCTTTGTTACAAATTTTCTCGAAATTGTTTGAATGCACCTGGAATTGCTCTACTCTATAAATTTTGAAGTTGTAGTGAAAAATGAAGTCAAATTCTGCCCTTTTTGATGAAAAATTCTCCATTAATGCTTGGTACCATAATGATGTAGTGTGTGACAGACTATCATCCACTCACTATGCTCGGTAGAAGCTTGTGACTTAATGATGAAACAAAAATCTTATTACTCCCAACCTAGCTCGGTTGAGTCTATAACCAACCTTGCTTGGTATGACTTGATTTCATGTGTTCCCTCTATATCTGCAATACTAATTTGGATCTTTATTTTATTTTATTGGAACTGCTCAAGATTTGTCTTAAAGATACAGTTCCAGTTCCTCCTTTAAGAATCTAGTTGGAAATGGTGGAGTCACCCACTTCTTGAGTGACATGACCATCATTAGCTTGCTCGGTAGATTTGGGAATCCACTGTTGTCTCATTTGTTTCTTGATATTATTAGCTTTAGCTTTCTTTTCATCTTCAACCTTTCCTATGTTCATGTAGTTCTTAGCTATATGACCAAGTTCAATGCATGTATAACATCTTACTATTGTATCCTTCTTTCTCAAGTGATGCCTTGCATAGTTTATGCCAATGTCATCTACACCAAGTATTGTAGTCCCAACCAAATATTTCCTTTACAACTTGTTCAGTTGGATTGAATGGTTTAGATCTACATTCATTTACCTTGTGACCTTGTTTCTTGCATTTGTGACATTTACCTTCAAATTTTGGTTTCTCCTTGCATTCATTAGCTTTATGACCATGTTGACTACAATTGTAGCATTTTCCATTGAATTTTTCCTTTCCATTGCTCCAACATTTTTTTGATGTATGAACTAACTTACCATAGTGATTGCAAGTAGGTCTTTGATTCCTTTGGGCACCTTGTTTGGAAGATGCACCTTCTTCTTTGTATCCAAGTCCTGCTTTACTGCCTATGAAGATTCTGCTCACTTTCCTGATTCAATTGATCCATGTCTACTTGAGATTTCATTATCCTTTCATTGATTTTCCTTTTAGAAATTAGATCATCTTTCAATCTTTCATTGATTTCTCTTTCAGTGATTAAATCATTCCTTAGAATTTCATTTTCAGATCTCAGACTCATGATTTCCTCATTTGCATTGGAGAGCTTATTGATAAGACTTTCTTGCTGAAGGGATTGACTTTGATTTTCATTATTTCTTATTTCCAAGTCTTCACTTTCCTTATTCCTTTGTTTCAAGATTTCACACATTCTTATTGACTGAATTTCCTATTCTCTTTTCAATTTTCTTACCTCTTCTTGCAGAGAACCATTCTTTTCTAGGAGTTCTTTGATTGCCTCATTAGCTTCATCTAAAATGCTTGAATGGAAAAAGTCTTCAATATTTTCTTCAACATACAGATAATCATTCATCTATTTTGCAAGTTCCTTCTTTCTTTTTAGGTATTGGGAAAGATGCTCTTTTGCTTCCTTGAGTTGAGCTATGGCCATCTCTAGATCTAGCTTCTCATTGTCAATGGCTTTGTCAAGTATGAATATCTCCATTGTCATTGATCTTTGCTCAAGCTGTCAAAATTTATTCTGAGAACCACAAAGCTCTAATGCCAATTGTTGGAAATAATCAAGACTAGCTAGGTTACTGAGAGAGGAGGGGTGACTCAATAACCTCAAAAACTTTAAATTAATTCAACACTTAATCCATTCACCATTCATTCATCTAATCTACTACATGCGTGAGAAAAGATAAACATTCATAACACATGAACACTGTATTTTGGTGACCTAGAAACCTTCCAAATAGAAAGTAAAATTGGGGTGGGGATGATACCCACAAAACTTCACTACTATAGTATAAAGTTGGCCTATTAGGGCTTGCATTGACCACTTCTAATGATCTACCCTATTAAGAGCAATTTGGACGACTAAATCCACCTTGTTAGAGGTTTTACAAATAGACAATGAAGTATGCTCTATGCTAAGAGATTTAAACAAAGACTATTAAGTCTACCCTATTAAAGGATTTAGAAAATTGATTCACCTGTCAAGATGAAATAGTAGATTTGACTTATAACTTGATTGTTGAATAAATCCTTCAAGTACAAATCACCTCGTGTGATTGATATAACTATACTGCTCCTTGTAGACTTTTCTAAATACTCTGCTCTACTATAGATTTGCATTCACTCTTCTCAAAAAAACTACATATCCATTCTTTGATATTCTCATACATTTCCATAAATTGCAAATGATACAATACATTACATATATATACCATTCCAATATTTACAATAACAAGGTATACGAAAACACAAGTAAACAAAATATTATTGAGTTGGCCAAATAGAAGAAACTCGGGTTCTATAAGTTGACTTGGTGATCTTCTGATACTTGGCATCCACTGCATTACTCGGCATCCTCATGCACTCAGTAGAAGTAGAAGCTCAGTCCATACTAATCACAAAATGTAGCTTCAAACTCGTTAACCATTGGAGACTCGGTAGATATAGTGTCACTCGGTAGATATCGAATCCTTCATTTACCTTGCTTCACTCAGTAAACACTATACATTCATCACTCTCTAGTCACTGGCTCCCCATCACACACACTGATGACTCGATAGACACTATGAAGCTCAGTGACCACTATCTACTTAGTGAACACTATAGGCTCAATAAACACTTCCGAATTGCACACTCACTCAGTAGATTCAGGAATGCTCGGTGTGAACTTCTTAATTAAGTGATCTTACTTGGCAACCACTGAATGCTTGATATAAACTGTAGACTGAGTGATAAGCTTGGTAACCATACAGAATTGAATAAGTGTTATCACTAATGACAAATACAACATAATTCCAACACCTTGTTCTCTAAAACAAACATGACCAAGGGAAATGGGTTGAATTGTGGTAGAGCTAGATTCTTTATGGGGCATCCTCTTAATGGCTCTAGGTCTCCACAATCAACCTTCATCATGTTGTTGTGTTCTACTATGATAGTATCTTTCCACTTTGGAAGTAGCTCCTCCTTTTCTTGTGAAGAAATGATCTCCACCTTATATTCATGTTTCTCATAAACCACCTCCTCAGGAGTTATCCATATGTTGTGAATGTCCACTTTTTGCCACTGCAATTCATGATTTTTTGATGAAGGAGTAGATTTCTTAATGTCTATGGATGAGTAAAATATTTCCATCTCATTGCAAAAATTCTCTTCATGAGATTTCTCATGCTCTGGTGCAGTAATATGCATAAGTTGAGGGGAAACCTTATGCATATCAACATGTTCTTCCTTGAGGATAGACTTATCGTTGGGATCATCTTTATTATCTTTCATCTCACTGAGGACTTAATGCTATAGTAAGGGATCTTCCCTTTCAAATTCTTGAAGTAAAACCTCTAATTTTTGTAAAGGCTCAAAAGCTAATATTTATCCCTTAATAGAATGAACAACCTCATTTGTATTCTCTTCCCCCACAAAGGAGGGAAGCACTTCAAATAAGATATCATCTTCCTTTTGTTCCATCTCTACCTCTTTGTCCTCCACAAGCCTTGATGAAAGATCACAAATAAAAAACTTTTGTGATGGAGGGGGCTTCTTGAAGCTAGCAATAACATATCTTAGAGAAGGGGTTTCCTCCACTTCTTCAGTCTAAAAATGAGCTAATTTGAACCTCATTTCCTCCTCTCTAGTTCTAGTAATTTGTCTTGCCAGTTTCTCCTCGAGATTTATATGTTATCTCTCCCTCTCTTCTTCTTATTGGAGATAGGTCTAGTATACCATCTCTTCTTATTGCCTCTCAATCTCATCAAGCTTCCTATCTCATGCCAACAATTGCTTACTTTTTTCATGAAACAATATTTATAATTTTCTACTCCATTCATGAAACTTCAAGTCTATCTTCTTTTGGAAGTCCAATATCATGTCCTTAACTTCACAATATGGAGATGTTGAGACTAGCGGATTAGTGGTAGGAGCATAGTAATAATTTTGAGCATATTGGCTATAACTAACTTGAAGTTGAGATTCATAATAAATAGTAAAAGGCCTAAGGAACAAAACTTTGATGATAGGGGAGGGAAAAGTAGTCATTTCTATGGACTTCATAAAAGCTATAAATTCATAGAATACCATGAAAAACACAAAAGATCAAGAATGATCTTTACATACTAGCAATGTTTATGTTTGAAACTAGTTGTTTTGCACTTAGAGTCACCATGGTGTTTGATGAAATGCCTCCAAAGGTTGGTGTCATTGATAAAACATCCAAAGTATTAATAGATAGATATTAAATTGGCTACCTATGGACTTATGTAGTTGAATTTGTCACATTGGGCATGCCAAAAATTGTTGACACAAAAGTCTACACCCATTCTCAACATGTTATCTCTGGGAGACCTCGTATAACATGGAAACAACCTCCAAGTGTTAGACTTGCAATTTGAGGTTGAAACTCTAGAGAAAGTCAATTTCCTTACAATCATGATGCACCTAAACTACAAGTTGAGGGAAAAAAGAGAAGCATTGCATGAAATATAAATGTTGTCAGGGAAATGAGGTGATGCACTAGATTCAAACATGGTTACTACCTCTACCTATAGTTGTACTACACATCAATGAGAATCCAAACATACACTAATCTTAACTCCAATATACCTTCCAATAACTTGCATGGATGCTAGAACTAATCATATGCTAAAAGTAAATAGATTTTCATTATACAACAACTACCAATAGATTAAACACAACACATAAATCAAGAAACTAGAAAAGAAACATTCACTACAAGCCAAACAAAAATGGACTAGACACTAGAATGGTATGAAGATGTATGAAATAATGAATTTCACTAATGTAAGGCAAAAGGAATATAGTTTAAGAGAATATTGTTGCTGCAAAATGCAATTAGAGAAGAAACCAGATAATATCTGCAAGATTACTTTTTCAAGAGTTTGAGCATAACTCAAATGTAATTTTGAAGTGTAAACTCTAGTCATGGTGGAGTTAGATTACATAAGAGAAATTAAGAAATATTAGAAAGAAACTTGCTCATTTGAAGTGAAAGCAAAGAGCCAAAAGGAATGTGACTAGCTGAGGATAAATCTAATAGATTTGATTAGTGTAAGTAATAAATAAGCATGGAGATATATTCACATTGTGATACAAAGTCAAAAAAAATTCACCCAACACTGAAGAAATGGCCTTGGAAACATGATGTGGCTGCAAAGAATCAAATCATGACATGATCATAAAACTTGGAAAGGGATAACACAAATTGTTAACCCACCTACGCACACATATAAAGTTGACCAGTGTGGAAAGGGGTATGATCTACCAAAAAGAAGATGAATCATTAATGAAGATATTTCTATTTGAAATGGGTAGCCTAGATATTGCAAAAAATTTGCAATAAAAGATTTTAAAACACAATTATTGATGAATAAATCCTTAAAATCTGACACTTGACATAGTTTCCAAAAAATGGTGGAAGAACTAGCAAAATATTTTTCCATTTCACATGCTGCGAAAGTGACCTCCTAGAAAATAGTGAAACAAATTAACACAAAGGTTAATCCCCCACCACATGGTAGTGTCCTGAGCCCACCACACTTTTTGGTCCAAAAAAAGAACTCATGGGAAATGACTTGAACTATTTTCACCATTTTGCAAGGGGTAGAAAATGAACCTTATGAAATAGCTAAATTTATCCATTTCACCAAGGGCCAAAAGGAAGCCAGTGAAATTGGGAAATGTGGATAACATCAAAGTTAGCCACATATTTGACATTCAATACACTATGACATATAATCCATTGAAGATCTCTCAAATTGTCTATTTGTGATGGGTTTAATGGGGCCAAAAATAGCCAACAAGACCTAGAGAAGGTGAAGGCTATCCTCAAATGGCTTACTCCAAGAATTTTGACTAGGGTAAGATATTTTCTTGGTTTGGATAGATTTTATACAAATTTTATCATGAGTTGTAGCAGTGTCTATCGATCCTTGACTGAAATAATTAGAGGGGATAAGAAAGAGTTTAAGTGGACTATAGGAGTATATAAGAGTTTTGAATTGTTAAAACAAAAAGTTACTAAACAACTCATTTAACACTTCCAAATTTCAATAAGGTGTTTCAAGTATATTGTGATGCTAGTGGCAATGCAATATGCATTATTTTGAGCAAATAATGGTGCAAATATGGAAGAGGTTAGAGTGTTTGGTAATAGTAACTTTTTAAGTGTGAACTACAAAAGAATACAAGCTTTTAATTATTTGGTACTCTACAATGAGTTGGTGCAAAAGGTGAAGGCATTATCTTATGTGAAGGAGCTCCATGTGGCCTTAGCAATGGAAATGAACTTGATATACCTTAGATATTTTGTTGGGATTTCTGTTCTTCCATAAGTTGAAGTAAATTTTATGATGTCTAAGGATCATGATCTCTTTTATGATACTTTGTTAAGAGGAGCTTACATGAAGGAGTGCATTTTGTACCTACTAGAATTTATTGTTCACGGATACAAATTAATGAATGTGAATACATTGTGAGTAAATTAATAAAGAGATGGTTTTTTTTTACTCAGGCTTGTTTTGGCAAAGACTAATTCATAACATTTGTGAATAAATTTTAGGAATTCTCAAGTCTTTGATGGGCATGGTTCTAATGTAAATTTAGATGTGGAACATAAGGGATTCACAGTGTGTGGTTATGGTGGTTGGACTTCAAATGGGGATTGTTGGGAATGTGAAGCCCAATAGTCACATGGCCTTTTGTGTGCCCTTATCTTTGTCTTCTAGATGAACATGATTGTATATATACATGTGCATAGTCATGTATTAGATATCAGTTGGTGAATAATTAAAGAGAATTCCATGTTGAGAGTGGATGTAGACATTTATGGTGAACCACTATAAATAATTTTGTCTTGTGCCTTTGATTATATTTTGGTTCATTTTTATGTTTTAGTTTAGTTTTTTTTATTATGTTTCTTTTCTCATTTTGAATCAACAATATGATTCTCTAGATGCAATCAATTTATCTTCGAATTGTTTTTGGGTTTCTTATGCTCATCTCTACCCTCTTATTATTACCTCTAGGATTATCATTTTATTACCAATTTTAAATATGTGTACATTAATTGGGGTTTCCTCATTCATCTACGAATTAATAAAATAGCCTTCCTCTTGTTTATTCTCTAATTGGATATATTATATTATTTTGTAACCGAGTTACTTGGTCCTTCTCTTTCAATGTTCATTATTAATCCTTGGTTATCTCTATCAATGGTCTTTGGTTCAACAACTATTAGGAGTGGAGAGTATGTTTGATTTTAATGCCTTGTGACCCTTCCATAATTGATCTTCTTCTTTTTATATTTTTCTCTTGTTTCATGTGCATGCCTATTCATTATGTCATTTGGAGGCTTGCTAGTTTACATCATTCCATAGTAGTGTTGAGAATTGCCAAGTTTTTAATCACCCCAAAATCTTATTCTCAACATGTCAATGTTTTGTCATATAATATCACCTTGTTTGAAGATAGTAATTGATGTGTTATTATTAATAATTGGTCTATTTAAATATATTGAGAATTGGTTTGATTTATATTGAAAGTTTTGACTCATTTATAAATTTATATAAAATGTTTATATTATTATATGTAGGATATACTTCTTTGACGTATTCTTAATATACATATACATTATCTTGTCATACTAATTATAGATCAGTAATGATATAGTTTACAATAAAAATAAGTAATATGTTTTGAATTATGATCACTTATTAATTTAACAATCTTATTAATTTAAATTATTATATATTTATATATTTCTACAAGCATCAATAATGAATAATATTATAATATAGTTTTGAAATTTTTATTATTTCATTATTATTAATTATTAATTACTTTGTAATTGTTATTCTATTAATCTCATTTTATCATTTAACTATTAATTATCCTTGTATTATATTATTGAGGTGGGGACAGTACAACATTGGCCAGAGATTTAATTGAGATTATCAATTGGTCTTGGTTCTCTGCATTTTAATTTCCAATAGTCAAAATATTTTTATTAATTAACATTATTAAGTTACTTTTCATTGACAATTAATTTTAATTTCCCTTCTAATTAGTCAATCTTTATAGCTCGCCTAATCACTAGTAGAAGTGAGGTGGTATTGGGCCAATTAGTTCCTTGAGTTTTCACCAATCTTAAGTGTAGAAAATTATATTCTCCACATATCCAAAAAAATGTTTGTATTAGGATAATATTTCATGTCTAGCTAAGTCCATAATCATGTCAATGTTTGGTAGGGAAGTCATCTTTAGGACAAGCTTTATCTAGGACTCAAAATTTGGTGCAAATGTGAATACATCCAATTGGTTTATTGAAAAGAGAAAGGTTTGAGATCCACACAACATAATTTATAGGTTTAATGAATCATTTGTCTACTAGATTATGAAGCTTTACTTTTTCCAAAAAGGCTACTTGAGGATCCATTTGAAACAATTTTTTTTTAGTTGAATCTCCAATAGGTTATTAAGTAATGAACTACTAGAATAGGGTTAAGTCCAAATATATTGACATAAGATAATTGATGTGCTATAATTTTAGTTCTTATTTTTTAGCCAAATCAACATTTGCACCATATCTAATATAGTAAGTAATAGATTTTGAATCCTTTATGTTGATTTCAATGTACTAATTCAATTCCCACTTTTTTGCCAAATAAACATAATCAAATTCTAGAAAAACATTGTGAATCCTTCAACGTAACTTTGAATAACTTTTTGTTTATAGAAACTTTTCATAATTTTTAGGTGAAAGGGATTTAAGTTTCCCTATGTAAAAATAATTTTGTGCACCATACTCTATAAAACCTTTGTCTTCACCTTGAACCTTGATCTTGGGAAAAGTGGCATTGGATGATGAGGCTAAATTTGTTGGATAATCATATAATGCAAAGGGTGGAGCATATCTAATATGAGGTAGTTGGCTCTTTTAAAAATTTCTATCCTCAAACACTTTTCAATACCCAAAAGAGAGGAAATCATAAGGGAATTCTATGCTTTGATGAAAAGTGGAAGTTGAAACTTGCATAACATGTATGATCCATGGAATGCCAAGAAGCATATTATAGGGGAGGAAAGAGTCCAAGACTTGATAGATAGTTTTAACCAAAATTGGACCAACTTGAATGGGTAGATTTGTAAATCTTTTAGATTCACATTTGACATAACCATAATCTTATCTCACAATATTTTTCTCAAGACTTGTAGGATCTTTAGAATATCCCAATTATTTCACAAGTTGCAAGGTGCAACTATTTAAACTATATTTATTATCTATCATGACTCTTGTGAATGAAAACCTCTAGCTATGAAGCCTTATTATGGGATCCTTCACTATAACCAAGTTCTTTTCCAATAGACACAAATTTATGGTTAGAGGCAATAGAGCTTTGAATTGATCAATATTTATTTTGCCACAAGACAAAAGCTTTTTGGGAAACCATCTTTAGGATCCCTCTATGTTTGGTAGAGGCTTTTAGAAGCTCTAAGATATATATTTGTGTGGTGGTCTTCCTTAAATGGTCTAGGCTATTATACCTAGATGTGGTTTAGTAGTTCAATTGTTCTCATATAAGAGTAATCTTACCATTATGTGTAAATACAACACATATAGTTTTTTCATCTAAAGAATGAAAAAATATTGTCACAGCCTTGAGAAGCTAGTAGCCTTTAAACCCTATATTTTTAGATCTTATGTGTACCCACTATGAATGGATTCAAGCAATATCATCCTTGTGGGAAACTATTATATAGGAGAGAACTAGATGATATGATGTATTAGAAAATGGCTAAGTAGGGAACACTAGGCTAATAAACCACATGGACCCCTACTTGTTGTAGATTTCTACCATTTCCAACTCCTAAGACTTGTGAGGATTACAAGTTTATTATAACACACATATGATCTGATTGCCGACCAATTTTGAAATTATACATTCTACTGAGAATTGGCTTTTAAGGATAGAAACAAGCACATGTAGAGTGTGAGTAATCATGAATATGTTATAAGGGTAGAATTACAATGAGTGTGGACAAACTATCATACTATGAACAACCCTACAAAGAACACACAATCAATCCCTTGGCACCTTATTTACCAAAAAAACTAATCCAGCTATGCATTAAACAAAATAATGTAAAAAGAACATTTCCTACAATTACTTAGGAAATTTCCTATTTGAAAAACCCTTGTCTTTCAAAATAGCAATGAAAATACTAAAAGGTTAAAAATACATTAAAAAGATTGATGAGAAAAACTAAATCCTCTCATTCTGATGCAAGAGCATCCTAGGTGTAAGGTCAAGCTTGTGTCACCCCAAAAAAATATTTTGTCTTTTCAATAAGGGTTGTTATAGTGTAGAGTAGTTATTTCTAGAAGCTTACTAGTTTTATTAAGTTGTGTTGACATATCAGTCAAGTTTGTTATTAGTGACACACACTTATTTAGATTTTGTATAGCTACTAAGCTCATTGAACAACTTACAATGTTTGCCATGTAATTCAGTAAGCACTGAATTCTACAGTTGCTACCGAATCCTTTGGACTAATCCCAGTGGTTACCGAGTAGATTCAGTTAGTATAAATTCCAATAGTTTAAATCATGCATTTCAGTATACACCAATTTTATCAGTGGTTACTAAGTATTGTAGTATCTACCAAGTTTGTAGTTCATTTCATGCAAAGTCTGTGTTAGCCAAGCTACTTTATGCTAACCAAGTGCTTCAATGTTTGTCGAGTTGCACAAAATATACCAAGTCACCAATGTAGACCAAGTTCAAGACTGCTTAAAAGTGATCAATATGGACCAAGCTTCTACGTCTACCAAGTGCATGATGATGCCAAGCATTGATAGTGGATGTCGAGTATTGGAACCTCACCGAGTTAGTCTTCAGAACCTGAGTATCTTCATGTGGGCTAACTTTGTAATATTTGTATTAACTTGTATCATGGCTAACTTTGATATTATGTAATTTGGATTTGTATATATATGTAATGTATTGTACCATATTTTTGTGTAAGCATATGTATTGTAATGTGAAAGTGGATGCAAAAAGTTCAAATTATGAATGTAGCAGATAAAGAGTGAATTGAAAAGGCCATAACAGTATAAGGAGCAGCAAAGACATATCTATCATAGTAAGGTGATTAGTACACTAAGGAATTGTTATCAACAAACTCAGTTGCAAATCAGAGATCTACTGCTTCACCTTAATAGGTGAACCAGTCAAAATCCTTTAACAAGGTAGACCTAACAGTCTTTTATAAATCTTTTTATCAAGTGCATACTTCATTGTATGTTTGTAAATCCTCTAACAAGGTGGACCTAGCAGTCTTATTTGCTCCTAACATGGCAGATCATCAAAAGTGATCAATGTAAGCCTTAACATGCCAACTTTATGCTGCAGTACTAAAGTTTGTGGGTATCATCCCCACCCTAGTTTTACTTTCTATTTGGAAGGTTTCTAGGTCACCAAATGCTTGTGTTCAAGTGTTATGGATGCTTTCATGTTTTTAGTTTCTCATGCATGCAATTAGATCAGATGTGATGAATTAAGTGCTAATTGATTTATTAGATTAAGAATTGAAATTGTTAAAGTTTTAGAAGTTACTGATCACCCCACCCCTCTCAGTAACTTAGCATAGTCTTGAATATTTCCAAAATTTGGTATTAGAGCTTTGTGGTTCTTAGGAGAAATTTTAACAGATTGAGCAAAGATTAAGGATATGGAGATATTCAGACTTGACAAAGCTAATGAAAGGTTGGATCTGGAAATGACCATTGCCCAACTCAAGAAAGCTAAGGAGCAACTTTCCCAATCCCTGAAAAGAAGAAAGGAACTTGCTAATCAAATGAATGATCATCTTTACATTGAAGAAAGAATTGAAGACTTTCACCCTTCAAGCAAGTCAGATGAAGCAAATGATGCAATCAAAGAACTCCTAGAGAAGAATGGTTCCCTACAAGAAGAAGTAAGAAAGCTAAAAAAAGAACAAGAAATTCAGTCAGTAAGGTTATATGAAGTCTTCGAATAGAGAAACAAGATAAAAGAAGAGATGGATGGAAGGAACAATGAAATCTAGAACCAATCCCTTCAGCAAGAAGACCTTATTGTTTATCTTTCCAATGCAAATGAGGAAATCATGAGCCTAAGATTTGAAAATGAAATAATGAGGAATGATTTAAATTTTGAAAAGAAAATCAATGAAAGAATAAAAAAATGATCTGAGATCTGAAAGACAAATCAATGAAAGATTGAGGAATGATCTAAACTTTGAGAAGCAAATTAATGAGAGAATGATGAAATCTCAAGAAGACATGGATCAAGTGAATGAGAAAAACCTCTATAGGAAAAAAGGAAAAGCAAGAATTGGATACAAAGAAGAAGGTGAATCCTCCAAACAAGGTGCTCAAAATAATCAAAGACCTACTTGCAATCATTGTGGTAAGATAGGTCATACATTAATCAAATGTTGGAGAAATGAAAAAGCAAAATTCAATGGAAAATGCTACAATTGCAATCAGCATGGTCATGTGGCTAATGAATGCAAAGAGAAACCAAGATTTGAAGGAAACTTTCATAAATGTAAGAAATATGGACACAAGGCATCAGAATGCAAAACAAAGACATTGAATCCTATAGAACAAATTGTTAGAGCAATATTTGGTTTCAACTACAATACCTAGTATAGATGTCATTACGATGGAGAATTTGGACATATTGGTATGAATTGTGTTAAACATAATATGAGGAAAAGAGATACCACTAAAATATGTTTCATTTGTATAGAACTTGGTCATCTTGCTAAGAATTGTATGAATACTAGTAGAATTGAAGATGAAAAGAAGGAAAAGGTTGATAACATCCAAAAGTAGATGAGATAGCAATGGATTCCTAAGTCTACCAAGGATATTGGTCTGAGAAATGATGGTCAAGTCACTCAAGAATTGGGTGAATCTACCATTTCTAATTAAGTTCTCAAGGAAGAACTCGAACTAGGCTATCAATGAAAACATCCGAATCAGTTCCAGTTGAAAGGTGACAAAGATCCAAATCCATATACAAGATACAAAGGAATCACTGAGCAAGATCAGTATTAGTTATTATTGAGTTACCTTCTCTACTGAGTAAGGTCAGGTCATAGACTCTACCAAGCAAGGTTAGGAGTAATAAAGGCACTTATGGTTGTCGAATCGTGGAGATATCACCAAGTAATCGATGCTATGAAGTGGATGATAGTCTATCAACTTATCTACCTTTGTACCAAGCATTAATGGGAAATTTTTAACAAAAGGCATGGAATCAAATTCATTTCTTACCATGAATTTTCAAGTGCTACTACAAAGAGCTATTTTTAGTTTGATCAAAGTGACTTGAGCGAATTTCTTGCAAAATCTTTTCGAAGTTCTCTCAAGCTATTGAGAAAAAATGGCATCCAACAATAGCAAGGTCAAGAAATAGTCTAACATGTTGGTTCAAGGAGTTGAATGGAAAGTGTTGGATTTCAAGCTCATGCCTATGGTTGCTAAAACAATAGACCCAAGTGGAGCTCAATCCTAAATCCCTCCTAAGGTACTTCTTGTTAACGATATTCATACTCATTTCAAGTGTGTTATTCATGAAATTGGTACTCTAAAGATGGATGATGCCCTAGGTCAACTAAGTGTTGATGGAACCCTAAAACCCAAGCATCAACATCTGGAAGCAAAAGGGTTGACACATATTGCCCATATGCCTCAAGAATTTCAAATCAAATGGATTAGGTTTATCCTTAGTTGGGTGCATAATGGACAACTATGGTTAGAATAGCCAATTTTGATAACAAAGAAGATGATTCATCAAATAACTAGCCTCCCCATGCTAGCCAAAACCAAACCAACTAAAACCATAGGTCAGGTAGAGTTGGAGAAGAAAACCCTAGCGGAATGGGATGGTAGGGTATGAAAATCAGCAGTGTTATAGATACAGAATTGAAATTTGGAAGTCATGTTATTACACATAAGATATATGGTTCAAGCCATCTTAACAGTGTATCATATAAAGCTGTGGAATTGACATATAAAGTGGTTAAGAACAACTTATCTTATGACATTGCTGACATATTGTTGAGGCAATTCAACAAAATAATCAAAAGTATTAGAACATCAAAAAATAACTCGTGCAAATTTGGTTCATTGTTAACTTGTCTATTCTTTTATGTCTAGAAGTTGTTCCCTTCTAAAGGCATTGTAGTCTGGAGAAAAGATGTGCCTGTGCTTTACCAAATAAATGAGTATATTGAAGAAATGGGTGAGAATTATGGCAGCATCATGGACAACTACTTCGATGTATTCAAAGAGAAAATGAATAATAGGTTTAGGATACTGAAGATGTTAGTTGAATACTACAAGGATGATGTATTCTTCATGGTGGATAGTGACAAGGTATATATCCGAGCAGTTAAGCCTAGAGTTGCATGTGTGAAACCTCCTGGCTATGAGGTGAACATTAATGAGACAAAGGATATCATTGAAGCCCTTGTCAATGAACTCATTGATCCCAAGGCCCCTTATTTTGGAACTTATGATGAAACCAAGGCTAGAATTGAGCTAGAAATAAAGCTACCATAGGTGGTTAACAAAGGGAAGAGAAGGATAGCAAAGACAAAAATCAAGTACACCTCTTGTTAATCAAGGGAAAAGTTAAGGATGTGGAAGAAGCAGAGGATGAGGAAGAATCTGAGAAAGATGAAGAACCTTTGAAGAAAAAGGGCAAGGTGATCATCACCAAGCTTGCAAAGTTATCTACTACAGTCTTCACAAGGAGGTCACGAAAGAAAGGAGGTGACATTGTATTTAATAAACCTCCACCCACCTTCTAAGGTAGGCTAAAGCAATTGGAAGAAGGAGCAAGAATATAAAACTTTAAATCACTAAAATATGAGATTAGGACTAAGGCAAAGCAGAAGCAAGTTGAAGACCTGGTGCTAAATAAAATGGGTAAGTGGAAGTACTCACTAGACTAGATCACTTCTCAAGTCCCTAGTGAATTACTAGAGAAGATAAAGCCAAGATGGGATTTTTCTATGAAAATAGTCAAAGATATATATTCACAAACCCTGAGGCAGTTACTACTGAGCATATCAGATGTTGAGGTGAAAGAGTCATTAAAGAAAAATGAAGAAAAATTGCCCCTAAAGTTTACTACTTGTTTGGTTTTCATCAAGGACATAGAGCATGTTGTTAGAAATGCTACAAACACTTGGAAAAATATTTATCATCTTCATAAACCAAGTAAATTTCTAGTTGAAGTAAAGCATGATGATGGAGAAGAAGATAAGGAGAAGGATGAGGAAGAAAATGTTGAAGAAGTGACTCATTTTGATGATGAAGAAGATGAAGAGGATCAAGTGGCTACCAAGGAAGAAAAGCAAGATGATGAGGAGACTGACCCAATTAAGATAGTTGCAGTAGTCATTGCCTCACTTCCTCACTCCCCAAGCAAACCATTGACTACATCAAGTATGGAGACAACTTTAGCAAGTTTGGTTTTGATGACTACTAATACATCAAATGTCCAATCACTCTTTGCCCCAACTTAGCTCAGCATATCATTAACAAAAGTGACTTCCACTTCATCCATCAAGTTGTAGACTCCTTCTTCATCTACTGAGTTGAGCTCTTTAGTCTTCACTTCTCCAATTTTGACATCTTCAGTTTTGAGTACATCTATGGTAAGCCCTCTAGTTTTGTCTACTTTAGTTTTTGATTCTACAATTTTGACTTCATCAATTTTGGATTCTTCAAGTATTCCTATAAATATTCCATCAATTAGTATAGTATCAATTTTTATTGCAAGCTCAAGTATGTCTATTATTGTTTCCATTCTAGGTACAAAAGCAATAAGTTCAAGGATAGTTGAGCCTAAGGTTCAACCAAGTATAAAAATTTTGGGAAATGAAAGGAGATAGAGGAAGACATAGATTTAGATGAGGAAATAATAATCCCCAAATGGGATGTTTACAATCTTTCTATAGACCAAATGCACACATTTGGTGAACTCCTCCAGAAAAAGGCTAAATAGAAAAGATTAAGTGAGGAAATAGACAAAGAGTATAAGATAATTGATGATGCCAAGAACATTTTGACTGAGGCAATAGGAATTGAGGTTGAGTCTTCTCAACCTATTTTGTATCAGCTACTAGAAGTAGTCCAAAAATTCAATGAGGACACCAATGGTCAAGACAAGCTAGTTGAAAAGGTTGCAAAGAAATTTAATAATAAAGTGTTGGAGCACATTGCACAAGAAATATCCATTTATCAAGTTGATCTTTCTATAATTTTTGTCAATCTTGTGGCATCCTGTTCAAATGTGTCATCACTTTTTGGGAAACTATGTGATGTCACTGAATATACAAAAGAAGTAAAGGAAAAATTTTCCAAAATTGATATAGATCTTAAGGCTAGTGCTCAATAATTGCAACTTGACCCTAATTCAACCTCTGCTCATTTCAAGAAAATCGGATTCTTGTCAGACATGCAAGCTGAATTGCTAAGAGAAGAAGCAAGGATCTGCTCAACATTGATTGACATACAAAATATGATCCTTCCAATCATGGATGCTATGTAGAAACATATTGTATGTTCAAAAACTCTAATCCGTGATAATAACTTCTTTGTTGTGGACCACATGATTGAACTATTAGTAGAGGTACAAATTATAATTCATACATGTAAGGTCTTGCAAGAAAATTGGAATAATACCTTGGCAATCACTCTCAAGGTACATTCTAAATTCTTGTCCCATTTTGGTGTTTCTATGTAAATATATTAGAATAAATATTTGGCATTACTTTCAAAAAGGGGGAGAAATGTCATATTGAAGAAAAGCAAGACATGTACATAGAGAGACACATAGTATGGGGGAGAAATATGCTGTGGTGGAGAACTTGTATCAGTAAGACATGCTATATATAGAAAAAAAAATGTATAGTATACTGTATACACTTACAAAGATAAATTTTGAAAAATCTCAAAAAATATAGTATACTCTATGTGATGATGGATACAAGGTATTCAGTTGTGGCTATAAGTGTTTTTGCCACTAATTCTAAAGGGGGATATTGTTGACATATCAGCCAATTCTATTACTAGTGACACACACTTATTTAGATTCAGTATAGCTATCGAGCTCATTGAATAGTTTACAATGTCTTCCATGTAATTCAGTAGCTACCAAGTTCTACAATTGCTACCGAGTTCTTTGGACAAATCTCAGTGGTTATCGAGCAGATTGAGTTAGTGTGAAGTCCAACAATTTAAACTGTACATTTCAGTAAACACTAAGTTTATCAATGGTTACAAAGCATTGCAGTATCTACCAAGTTCATAGTTCATGTGATGCAAAGTCAATGTTAACCAAGCTACTTTATGCTAACCAAGTGATTCAGTGTTTGCCGAGTTGCACAATATCTATCAAGTCACTAGTGTAGATTGAGTTCAAGACTACTTGAAAGTGATTAGTATGGGCCAAGCTTCCATGTCTACCAAGTGTATGATGATTCCAAGCATTGACAGTGGATGCTGAGTATCAGAACCTCACCAAGTCAGTCTTTAGAACCCAAGTATCTTCATGTGGGCCAACTTTGTAATATTTGTGTTAACTTGTATCATGGCCGACTTTGATATTATGCAATTTGGATTTGTATATATATGCAATGTATTGTAATGTGAAAGTGGATGCAAAAAGTTCAAATTATGAATGTAACAAATAAAGAGAAAATTCAAAAGGCCATAATAGTATAAGGAGTAGTAGAGACATATCTATCACAGTAAGGTGATCAGTGCACTAAGGAATCTCTATCAGAAAACTCAATTGCAAATCAAAGATCTATTGCATCATCCTAACAAGTAAACCAATCAAAATCCTTTAACAAGGTAGACCTAACAGTCTTTTATAAATCTCATTACCAAGTGCACAATTCATTTTATGTTTGTAAATCCTCTCGCAAGGTGGACCTAGTAGTCCTATTTGCTCTTAATAGGGAAAATCATCAAAAGTGATCAATGTAAGCCTTAACATGCCAAATGTATGCTACAGTACTAAATTTTGTGGGTATCATCCCCACCCCAATTTTACTTTCTATTTGGAAGTTTTTTGGGTCACCAAATCTTTGTGTTCAAGTGTTATGGATGCTTTCATGTTTTCAGTTTCTCATGCATGAAATTAGATCAAATGTGATGAATTAAGTGCTAATTGATTTATTGGATTAAGAATTGAAATCATTAAAGTTTTAGAAGTTACTGATTCACCCCTCCCCTCTCAATAACTTAGCATAATCTTGAATATTTCCAACAAGTTGGTCATTCGAGCTCAGAATATTTTGATTACATCCATGGAGGTTCATTTTAGATATAATAGCCTACTAGTAAAGCTTCATTGTAATACCAAGTGTATTTGTGTAGTTATTGAGAATTTTTGGTCAACAATATTTGAATCCAGTTTTGAAGGCCTTAAGAGTCTAAGAAAATGGGTCAATCCCTAGCTAATTGGAGCTTGTACTAGTCAATAGGTGTAGTTTAGGGGGTGTTGTTTCTAAAAAGGGGTAATCATAGCCAATCAAAGCAATGGTTGATGAGTTAATATCTCTAAAAGTTTTGCTACATGAAATTATGGAAAAACAAATTATTTAGACCAAATCTAATGTAATAAAATATGAAAAATAAAAATATTTGGATGTTGGTCATATTTGCGGTCTAGTGTTGGAATTAATTTAGAATAACTGAGAAGGGGGGGTGGGTTGAATCAATTATCCAAGGTCTAGATGTATAATCAAAAATTTACACAATTTCGTGAACCCATAAAACATTCATACCCATGCATGCATTCATTGTGTATTTACTAAAACTTTTATGTTACTGTCAAATCAATTTGTAGAAGTGTAAAGCATGAAACACAACACATTCATCAGCACACTTGACACAATGATTTACATGAAAATCCAATTTAGGAAAAATCACCAATAGCATGCTACTCCTTGTATACACTAATCTAATACGTAAAAACACTAATTTAATGAAAACAAAAGCATTTACACATTAAACTACTATAACATATAAGAGAGACTAAGACAAGCCCTCAATTGAGAATATGAACCATTAAAAGGTTCTCTTAATGATGCCTTTCTTGTTTGGGGGATGAGTCTATTTGATAGATTTAGGATGTATGCTCAAGGTACTCAAGCTAGCTTCAATAGATTCTTGGAATTGGGGTGTGGATGTATGCAAAAGCTATGGATTTTGTTCTCAAAATGGCATGGTAACTTTAGCTTAAGGATTGTGTTAAAATGGCTTGGGAGGGGATTCAACTTATAGACTAAGGGCTTGAGGGTTTAAGGCCTAAGATCCAAGGATGGGGAAAAGCTCATGGAGGGCTCAGATTGTATGAGAGGAGAGCACATGGATTGTGCTTCCTTACAGCCAATCAAGGAGTGACACATGTCACAGGGTGAGAGGATGGAGGAAAGGGCAAGGATGAGTCAAAAAAGGAGGCTCAAGGGATAATATCTTCATAAAGACCCTTCATAATGGCTTGTAAGAGTAATGAATGGGTTTGTAAGAGTCTTTTATGGCTTTGTCAGAGCATTCATGGCTTGGTGGTTGGGATATTTTGAGGGAAGACTTTGGCTTGGCTTAGGAAAGTCTTAAGCTTGTTTAGGATTGTGCAAATGATTAAGGGTAGGATTAGAGATGGTTTAGGATTAGATTAGGGATGTTAGAGATGGACAAGTGGATGGCATTTAATGAGGGTGGGTGAGTTAGTGGCTAAGCTTGGTTAGTATGGGTGGATGGGGTGGATTAGGCTAAATGGAGGATTAGAGATAGGCTTAGGATGAGGATGAAGACCTTCTAGAAGAGTCTAGAACTTCCTAGGATGAGGATAAATAAAGTTTATTTATCTTAAAGGTTTGGGTTGAGGAGATATTCATTAAAACATTTTTAATAAATATGAGGATTAATATTTAATCTTAATTAAATATTTTGAGTTGGGATTAAGGGTAGGAAATGATGAGATTAGCCTTTAATCAAAATTAAAGAAGGATTAGAAGATTTTGGAAGAGGTTAGTGGTCTTAAGGAAATTGGCCAAGTTTTGGGCCAAAAAAAATTAGTTATTTATTTTGGAATTTTTGGCCAATTTATTAATTAAATAATTAATAAATAAGGAAATAATGTTTAAATAAGATTTAAACACTTTTGGGAGGGATTTCTTAATTAAATATTTTTAATTAAGATAAAGGGATTTAATGGCACAAAAATAAATTAATTAATTAATGATGATGTCATCAGAGACTTTTCAGAAAATAAAAATACTTTATTTTCTAAAGAATTTTAGGTGTCTACATTTTGCCCCTCTTTGATGTGATGCCGTAAGTGGCATGGCATCAAAGATAAGAAAATAAGATGCCCAAGGCTAGAGTAGAAGAGGAGAGAATGGACTGCGAGATGCTCCTTCAAGAAGGTGGCAAGGAGAGAAAGTGAGGCTCGACGGTTTCTTAAAAAATACAAGAATTTGGGATGAGTAAGGAGACTCAAATTGGCAAAGAGAAGGGGCTAAATTAGCTCAAACTCTCACTACAGGAGAACGATAAAGGGAGAATTAGAGGCACAAGAGGAAGCAAGCTTAAGACTTTAGGGAAGGTGGAGGATGAAGGAGTAGAGCGCTATAAAAAGGAATCAAGGATAGGGAGAAGGATGAGGGGATTATAAAAGCTGATGCAATAGGATTTCAAAGAGTCAGATTGGCGAAAGATGGGTTTCAAAGATCCCTAAGACTAGGATTGTTGATCCCTAAAGCTAAAAATGAAGAGTGATTCAAAGAGATATTGATGCATAAGCTGGGGTAGGAGAGACAGATATTGGATATGGATGGGGGATAATGGAGATGAAGGGAATCCATTGAAGCCTTTTGAGCGGGGGGATACTTCAAAGAGAAGTACCACCATGTAGTTGAGCACTAGATTTTCTATAGGACTGTTGGTTAATTGCCAAGGTTACCAAGAACATCAAGGCCATGTCACCAACTGTCCAAAGGACTGACGAACTTGACTCAAAACAAACACGCAAGGATTTCCCCAGTAGCACACATGAATCCCAAAGGAAGTAGGGTGGAACTGACATCGGGTAACCCATAAGCAGAAAATAAAAACAAACAAAAGACCTAATCAAAACTTTACGCTCAGATTGCTCCATTTGCAGTATACCATGATATGGAAGATCGTGGCAACCTTGAGGATGGAACAAAAAGATTGCTTGGAAAAGATACTTCAAGACCCAAAGGGAAGATTTCAAATCAAAAGAACGAGAAAATCCAAAAGAGAACCATTTGCCAATGAGATGGGTAGGACGAGGTACTAATGGACTAAGATCAAACATGAGGAAAGCTATATCCTACAAGGATCTATTAGAGAGCACCTAAGCTGATGGATCTGGATGAGTGATGCACTTGGCAAGCTAAACTGAGAAGGATAACACTTTGATGATAGGAGATCTAGCTAAAGGATGCATTGGAATAGGTAACCAAGATTTGTGCAATGTGCGCAAGATGTTGATCAAGGATGAACTGACACAAAAGCTGGATAGATACAATGGTACTAAGCTAAAGAGGATGTACAAGCTAATAGACCCAGATATGTTACAAATGTACAAGGTTGTTCATATTTAGGTTTTGTGAGATGGAAATGTTTTAGAGTGTGTTGGATGTCTGTAATAGTTGATAGGCGGATAGGTAGATGGTTTGCAAAAAGCTTAAGTGAAAATGGGGTTCTTTGTGTGCATGTGATAGGATACAAACTAGGATACAAGATTTGGTATATAATACAAGTTGGAATATGGTACAAGCTTTGGACAAGATTTGGATATACAAGCTATGATACAAGGGATGATACAAGATTTACAAGCTGGGGTACAAGATTTAAAAGCTGAGGTATAAGATTTACCAGCTAAGGTACAAGATTTACAATCTATACAGAAGGTATTTACAAGCTCCATTAGATTTTGGATATTTGGTCGAAACACCAAGGGAACAAGCAAGTGTTTTATTGGATTGTGAGTGGATGGATGAGGGATAGGATAGTGATAGATAATGGATTAGTCTTAGTACACAAGGCACCTAAATTACCAGGTTTTCACCAAGGTACCTATCCAAGGTGCTTGAATTGCCAAGTTTTCACCATTGGATGCTTATTTCTCTTTACTATTTTTTTTTTTTTGTATTTTTCAAAAGCTAGGTATACCAAGGATCTTCAAGCATAGAACTTCTTGAGATGAATGATGTTAGTAGGATCATTCAAGAGTTCTCCTTCCAGTGTAGATAGTTGATAGGCTCCAGAGCCAAAGGATGCAGTGACAACATAAGGACCAAGCCATGTAGGTTCAAACTTGCCTTTCTTTTCTCGATCGGCTTGGACTTTCATGTTTTCTTTGAGGACCATGTCGTCCGGCTGAAAGTGTCATGGAAGAACCTTCTTGTTGAAATTTATTTTGAGACAAGTTTGATAGACTGTGAGATGATCATAGGCTTGTTGTCGCTTCTCATCTAAGAGATCTAGTTGGGTGAGCTGAGCTACTCTGTATTCTTCATCTGATATTTTCCCTCGCAAATATATGTGCAAGGAGGGAAGTTCAACCTCTATAGGTAGTACCGCTTTGGCACCATAAACTAGGGAGTATGGAGTTGTGCCTGTGGATGTACGGAAGGAGGTTCGGTAGGCCCATAGGGATAGATTTATTTGTAGGTGCCAATCGCAGCCAGAATCATTGACAACTTTCTTTAGGATTTTGAGGAGGGTTTTGTTAGTTGCCTCTACCTAGCTGTTATCTTGTGGGAAATATGGGCTAGAAAAGCAGTGATGGATGTAGAGGGAAGTGCATAGTTCTTCCATGTTGAGATTTTCAAAGTTACCTCCGTGGTTGGTAAAGATGGTGGATAGGATGCCGAAGTGGCAAACAATGTGGTACAAGATGAACTTGGAGACCTGAACTCCTATAGGTGAGACTAGGGGGACTGCTTCCACCCACTTAGTGAAATAGTCTGTAGCTATTATTATCCATTTATGTGCATCATATGAGAGAGGTGTGATAGTTCCAACTAGATCAAGGCCCCAACAAGCGAAAGGCCAAGGTGGTGCAATAGGCTATAGATCCTGTGCTGGAGCATGCACGAGATTTGCGTGCTACTGACATGCGAGACACTTTCTAACATAGTCACAGGAGTCTTCTTTGATGGTAGGCCAATAGTAGCCTGCTCTAAGGATTTGTCATGCTAGGACAATACCACTCATGTGGGCACTGCCAAGTCCAGAGTGTACTTATTTTAATGCCATCGCGGCCTCATTTTGATCTAAACATCGAGGGAGAGTATCATGATAACCTCGATGATATAGGGTATTGGCTATGATAACATAGCGGGATGATTTTTAGATGAGGTTTTGGCATTGGGTTTGTGTGAGGTGAGGGGATATGATACCATCTTTAAGGTGACCTATGACTCCCTTTGACCCATTAAAAGATGACATATATCCCTAGGGGTCATAAGACCCCTAAGGACATATTCAAATTGTTCAAATTAGTCAAAGGGGGTCATAGGGTGACTTATGACCCCCTTTGACCCATTAAATGACGACATATGTCCCTAAGGGTCCTAGGACCCCTAGGGACATATTCGAATGGGCCATATGGGTCAAAGGGGGTCATAGGGTGACTTATGACCCCCTTTGACCCATTAAACGATGACATATGTCCCTAGGAGTTCTAGTACCCTTAAGGACATATTTGAATCGTTCATATAGGTCAAATGTGGTCATAGGGTGGCCTATGACCACTTTTGACCCATTAAATGATGACATGTCCCTAGGGGTCCTAAGAATCCTAGGGACATATTCGAATTGTTCTTATGGGTCAAAAGGCCCTATGACCCCCTTTGACCCATTAAACGACGACATATGTCCCTAAGGGTCATGGGACCCCTACAGACATATTTGAATTGTTCATATGGGTCAAAGGGAGACATAGGGTGACCTATGACCCCCTTTGACCCATTAAACGACAACATATGTCCCTAGGGGTCCTAGGACCCCTAGGGACATATTCGAATGGGCCATATGGGTCAAAGGGGGTCATAGGGTGACCTATGACCCCTTTTGACCCATTGAACAACGACATATCCCTAGAGTTCCTACAACCCTTAGGGACATATTCGAATCATTCATATGGGTCAAAGGGGCTCATAGCATGACCTATGACCCTCTTTGACCAAATAAATGATGACATATGTCACTAGGGGTCCTAGGACCCTAGAGACATTTGAATCGTTCATATGGGTCAAAGGGGCTCATAGGGTGACCTATGACCCCCTTTGACCCATTAAACGATGACATATGTCCCTAGGGGTCCTAAGACCACTAAGGATATATTCGAATCGTTCCTATGGGTCAAAGGGGGTCATAGGGTGACCTATCACCCCTTTTGACACATTAAACGACGACATATGTCCCTAGGGGTCCTAGGACCCTTCGGGACATATTCAAATTGTTCCTATGGGTCAGAGGGGGTCATAGGGTGACTTATGACCCTCTTTGACCCATTAAACGATGACATATGTCCCTAAGGGTCCTAGGACCCCTAGGGACATATTTGAATCATTTATATGGGTCAAAGTGGGTCATAGGGTGACCTATGACTCCCTTTGATCCATTAAACGACGACATATGTCCCTAGGGGTCCTAGGACCCCTAGGGACATATTTGAATCGTTCCTATGGCTCAAAGGGAGTCATAGGGTGACCTATGACCCCCTTTGACCCATTAAACGATGACATATGTCCCTAGGGGTCCTAGGACACCTCGGGACATATTCGAATCGTTCCTATGGGTCAAAGGGGGTCATAGGGTGACCTATGACCCCCTTTGACCCATTAAATGATGACATATGTCCCTACGGGTCCTATGAACCCGAGGGACATATTTTAATCGTTCATATGAGTCAAAGGGGTCATAGGGTGACCTATGACCTCTTTTGACCCATTAAACGATGACATATATCTCTAGGGGTCCTATAACCCCTAGGGACATATTCAAATGGGTAATATGGGTCAAAGGGGGTCATAGGTCCCTTTAACTCATTAAATGATGGCATATGTCCCTAGGGGTCCTAGGACCCCTAGGTACATATTCGAATGGGCAATATAGGTCAAAGGGGGTCATAGGGTGACCTATGACTCTCTTTGACCTATTAAATGATGACATGTCTCTAGGGGTCCTAGAACCCCTAAGGACATATTCAAATGGGTAATATGGGTCAAAGGGGGTTATAGGTCATAGGCTGACCTATGACCCTCTTTGACCCATTAAACAACAACATATGTCGCTAGGGGTCCTCGGACCCCTAGGAACATATTCGTTCATATGGGTCAAGGGTGTCATAGGTGACCTATGACCCCCTTTGACCCATTAAATGACAACATATGTCTCTAGGGGTCTTAGAACCCCTAGGGAATTTTTGAATTGTTCATATGGGTCAAAGGGGGTCATAGGGTGACCTATGACCCCCTTTGACCCATATGAATGATTCAAATATGTCTTTAGGGGTCCTAAGACCCCTAGGGACATATTCAAATCGTTCATATGGGTCAAGAAGGTCATAGTTGACCTATGACCCCCTTTCACCCATTAAATGATAACATATGTCTCTAGGGGTCCTGAAATCCCTAGGGACATATTCGAATTATTCATATGGGTCAAAGGGGGTCATAGGTCACCCTATGACCCCCTTTGACCCATTAAACGATGACATATGTCTCTGGGGGTCCTATAACCCCTAGAGACATATTTGAATTGTTCATATGGGTCAAAAGGGGTCATAGGGTGACCTTTGACCCCCTTTGACCCATTAAATAATGACATATGTCCTTAGGGGTCCTGGGACCCCTAAGGATATATTTGAATCGTTCATATGTGTCAAAGGGGGTCATAGGTTCACCTATGACACCCTTTGACCCATTAAATGATGACATATGTCTCTAGGGGTCCTAGAACCCTTAAGAAGATATTCAAATTGTTCATATAGGTCAAAGGGGGTCATAGAGTGACCTATGACTTCTTTTGACCCATTACGTGACGACATATATCCCTAAGGGTCATAAGACCCCTAAGAACATATTCAAATTGTTCAAATTGGTCAGAGGGGGTCATAGGGTGACTTATAACCCCTTTTAGCCCATTAAAAAATGACATATGTTGTCAGGGGTCCTAGGACCCCTAGGGACATTCGAATGGGCCTTATGCATCAAAGGGGGTAATAAGGTGACTTATGACCCCCTTTGACCCATTAAATGATGACATATGTCCCTAGGAGTTCTAGTACCAATAAGGACATATTTGAATCATTCATATGGGCTAAAGGTGGTCATAGGGTGACCTATGACCCCTTTTGACTTATTAAACAATGACATATGTTCCTAGGGGTCCTCGAAATCTTAGGGACATATTCGAATCGTTCATATGGGTCAAAGAGGGTCATAGGGTGACCTATGACTCCCTTTGACCTATTAAACGACGACATATGTCCCTAGGGGTCATGGGACCCATAAAGACATATTTGAATCGTTCATATGGGTCAAAGGGAGACATAGGATGACCTATGACCCCCTTTGACCCATTAAACAACATATGTCCCTAGAGGTCCTAGGACCCCTAGGGACATATTCGAATGGGCCATATGGGTCAAAGGAGGTCATAGGGTGACCTATGACCCCTTTTGACCCATTGAACGATGACATATGTCCCTAGAGCTCCTACGACCCATAAGGACATATTCGATTTGTTCATATGGGTCAAAGAGGGTCATAGCATGACCTGTGACCCCCTTTGACCCATTAAATGATGACATATGTCCTTAAGCATCTTAGGACCCCTAGAGACATATTTGAATCGTTCATATGGGTGAAAGGGGGTCATATGGTGACCTATGATCCCCTTTGACCCATTAAACGACGACATATGTCCCTAGGGGTCTTAGGACCCCTAAAGATATATTCGAATCGTTCCAATGGGTCAAAGGGGGTCACAAGGTGACCTATCACCCCCTTTAACCCATTAAACGATGACATATGTCCCTAGGGGTCATAGAACTCACAAGGACATATTTGAATCGTTCATATGGGTCAAAGGGGGTCATAGGGTGACCTATGACTCCCTTTGACCCATTAAATGATGACATATGTCCCTAAGGGTCATGAGACCCCTACAGACATATTCGAATCGTTCATATAGGTCAAAGGGAGACATAGGGTGACCTATGACCCCCTCTGACCCATTAAACGACAACATATATCCCTAGAGGTCAAAAGACCCCTAGAGACATATTCAAATGGGCCATATGGGTCAAAGGGGGTCATAGGGTGACCTATGACTCCTTTTGACCCATTGAACGACGACATATGTCCCTAGAGGTCCTACGACCCCTAGGGACATATTTGAATCGTTCATATGGGTCAAAGGGGGTCATAGCATTACCTATGACCCCCTTTGACCCATTGAACGACAACATATGTCCCTAGGGGTCCTAGAAGCACTAGGGACATATTCAAATGGGTCATATGGGTCAAAGGGGGTCATAGGGTGACTTATGACCTCCTTTGACCCATTAAATGATGACATATGTCCCTAGGGGTTCTACTACCACTACGGACATATTCGAATCATTCATATGGGTCAAAGGTGGTCAAAGGGTGACCTATGACCCCGTTTGACCCATTAAACGACGACATATGTCCCTAGGGATCTTAAGAATCTTAAAGACATTTGAATTATTCCTATTGGTCAAAGGGGGTCATAAGATGACCTATGACTCCTTTTGACCCATTAAACAATGACATATGTACCTAGGGGTCATGAGACCCCTACAAACATATTCAAGTCGTTCATATGGGTCAAAGGGAGACATAGGGTGACCTATGACTCCCTTTGACCCATTAAATGACAACATATGTCCAAAGGAGGTCATAGGGTGACCTATGACCCCTTTTGACCCATTGAACGATGACATATGTCCCTAAAGGTCCTACGACCCCTAGGAACATATTCGAATCATTCATATGAGTCAAAAGGGGTTATAGCATGACCTATGACCCCCTTGCTATGACCCCCTTTGACCCATTAAAGAACGACATATGTCCCTAGGGGTCCTAGGACCCCTAGGGACATATTCGAATCATTCATATGGGTCAAAAGTGGTCATAGGGTGACCTATGACCCCTTTTGACCCATTAAAAGATGACATATGTCCCTAGGGGTCCCCTAGGGATATTTGAATCGTTCCTATGGGTCAAAGGGGGTCATAGGGTGACCTATCACCCCCTTTGACTCATTAAATGATGACATATGTCTCTAGGGGTCCTAGGACCCATAGGGACATATTCGAATCGTTCTTATGCGTCAAAGGGGGTAATAAGGTGACCTATGACTCCTTTTGACCCATTAAACGACGACATATGTCCTTAGGGGTCATGGGACCCCTACAGACATATTCAAATCGTTCATATGGGTCAAAGGGAGACATAGGGTGACCTATGACCCCCTTTGACTTATTAAATGATAACATATGTCCCTAGGGGTCCTAGGACCCCTAGGGACATATTCGAATGGGCAATATGGGTCAAAGGGAGTCATAAGGTGACCTATGACCCCTTTTGACCCATTGAACGATGACATATGTCCCTAGAGGTCCTACGACCCCTGGGGACATATTCGAATCGTTCACATGGATCAAAGGGGTTCATAGGGTGACTTATGACCCCCTTTGACCCATTAAATGATGACATATGTCCCTAAGGGTCCTAGGACCCCTAGGGACATATTCGAATGGGTCAAAGGGGGTCATAGGGTGACTTATGACCCCCTTTGACCCATTAATTGATAACATATGTCCCTAGGAGTTCTAGTACCACTAAGGACATATTTGAATCGTTCATATGGGTCAAAGGTGGTCATAGGGTGTCCTATTACCTCCTTTGAGCCATTAAACAACGACATATGTCCCTAGGGGTCCTAAGAATCCTAAGGACATATTCGAATCGTTCCTATAGGTCAAAGGGGGTCATAGTGTGACCTCTGAATGGGCCATATGGGGCAAAGGGGTTCATAGGGTGACCTATGACCCCTTTTCACTCATAGAATGACGACATATGTCTATAGAGGTCCTACGACCCTTAGGGACATATTTGAATCGTTCATATGGGTCAAAGGGGGTCATAGCATGACTTATGACCCCCTTTGACCCATTAAATGAGGACATATGTCCCTAGGGGTCCTAGGACCCTTAGTGATATATTCGAATCGCTCATATAGGTCAAAGGGGGTCATAGGGTGACCTATGACCCCCTTTCACCCATTAAACGATGACATGTCCCTAAGGGTCTTAGGACCCTTAGGGATATATTCGAATCGTTGTCAGGGGTCAAAGGGGGTCATAGGGTGACCTATCACCCCCTTTGACCCATTAAATGATGACATATGTCCCTAAGGGTCCTAGGACCCACAAGGATATATTCAAATTGTTCCTATGGGTCAAAGGGGGTCATAGGGTGACTTATGATTCTCTTTGACCTATTAAACGACAACATATGTCCGTAGGGGTCATGGGACCCCTACAAACATATTTGAATCCTTCATATGGGTCAAAAGGAGACATAGGTTGACCTATGACCCCATTTGACCAATTAAACGATAACATATGTCCCTAGGGGTCCAAGAACCCCTAAGGACATATTCAAATGGGCCATATGGGTCAAAAGAGGTCATAGGGTGACCTATGACCCCTTTTGACCCATTAAACGACGACATATGTTCCTAGAGGTCCTACGACCCCTAGGGACATATTCGAATCGTTCATATGGGTCAAAGGGGGTCATAGCATAACCTATGACCCCCTTTGACCCATTAAACGACGACATATGTCCCTAGGGGTCATAGGACCCCTAAAAAAAATTTTGAATGGACCATATGGGTCAAAGTGGGTCAAAGAGTGACTTATGACCCCCTTTGACCCATTAAACGATGACATATGTCCCTAGGGGTTCTAGTACCACTAAAGACATATTTGAATCATTCATATGGGTCAAAGGTGGTTATAGGGTGACCTATGACCCTGTTTGACCCATTAAAAGATGACATATTTTCTTAAGGGTCCTAGGAATCTTAGAAACATATTTGAATTGTTCCTATGAGTCAAAAGGGGTCATAGGGTGACCTATGACTCCCTTTGACCCATTAAATGATGACATATGTCCCTAGAGGTCATGAGACCCCTACAGACATATTTGAATCATTCATATGGGTCAAAGGGAGACATAGGGTGACCTATGACCCCCTTTGACCCATTAAATGACAACATATGTCCCTAGTGGTCCTAGGACCCCTAGGGACATATTCAAATGGACCATATGGGTCAAAGGGGGTCATAGGGTGACCTATGACCCCTTTTGACCCATTGAACGACGACATATGTCCCTAGAGGTCCTACGACCCCTAAGGACATATTTGAATCATTCATATGGGTTAGAGGGGGTCATAGCATGACCTATGACCCCCTTTGACTCATTAAATGATGACATATATTTCTAGGGACATATTCAAATGAGCCATATGGGTCAAAGGGGGTCATAGGGTGACTTATGACCTCCTTTGACCCATTTAACGATGACATATGTCCCTAGGGGTTCTAGTACCACTAAGGACATATTTGAATCGTTCATATGGGTCAAAAGTGGTCATAGGGTGACCTATGACCCCTTTTGACCTATTAAATGACGACATATGTCCTTAAGGGTTTTAAGAATCCTGAGGACATATTTGAATCGTTCCTATAGGTCAAAAGGGGTCATAGGGTGACTTATGACTCCCTTTGACCCATTAAACGATGACATATGTCCTTAGGGATCATGGGACCCCTACAGACATATTCAAATTGTTCATATGGGTCAAAGGGAGACATAGGGTGATCTATGATCCCCTTTGATCCATTAAAAAACAACATATGTCCCTAGGGGTCCTAGGACCCCTAGGGACATATTCGAATGGGCCATATGGGTTAAAGGAGGTCATAGGTGACCTATGACCCCTTTTCACCCATTGAACGATGACATATGTCACTAGAGGTCCTACGACCCCTAGGGACATATTCGAATCATTCATATGGGTCAAAGGGGGTCATAGCATGACCTATGACCCCCTTTGACCCATTAAACGATGACATATTTCCCTAGGAGTCCTAGGACCCCTAGGGACATATTTGAATCGTTCATATGGGTCAAAGGGGGTCATAAGGTGACCTATGACTCTCTTTGACCCATTAAATGATGACATATGTCTCTAGGGGTCCTAGAACCCCTAGGGACATATTCGAATGGGTAATATGGGTCAAAGGGGGTCATAGGGTGACCTATGAGCCTCTTTGACCCATTAAACAATGGCATATGTCGTTAAGGGTCCTCGAACTCGTAGGAACATTTTCATTCATATGGGTCAAGGGGGTCATAGGTGACTTATGACCCCTTTTGACCCATTAAACGATGACATATGTCGCTAGGGGTCCTAGAACCCCTAGGGACATTTTAATGACATATGTCGCTAGGGATCCTAGAACCCTTAGGGACATTTTTAATTGTTCATATGGGTCAAAGGGGGTCATAGGGTGACCTATGACCCCCTTTGACCCATATGAACGATTTGAATATGTCCATAGGGGTCCTAGGACCCCTAGAGACATATTCAAATCGTTCATATGAGTCAAGGGGGTCATAGTTGACGTATGACAACGATGACATATATCTCTAGGGGTCCTAGAACCCTTATGGACATAGTCTAATTGTTCATATGGGTCAAAGGGGGTCATATGGTGACCTATGACCCCCTTTGACCTGTTAAACGACGACATATGTCTTTGGGGGTCCTATAATCGCTAGGGACATATTCAAATCATTCATATGGGTCAAAGGGGGTCATAGGGTGACCTATGACCCCCTTTGACCCATTAAATGACGACATATATCCTTAGGGGTCCTAAGACCCTTAAGGACATATTCGAATTGTTCATATGAGTCAAAGAATCGTTCATATGGGTCAAAGGGGGTCATAGGTCACCTTTGACCCATTAAATGACAACATATGTCCTTAGGGGTCCTGGGACCCATAAGGACATATTTGAATCGTTCATGTGGGTCAAAGGGGGTCATAGGTCCTTTTGACCCATTAAACGACGACATATGTCTCTAGGGGTCCTAAAACCCCTAGGGACATTTCAAATTGTTCATATGGGTCAAAGGGGGTCATAGGGTGACCTATGACCCCCTTTGACCCATTAAATGACAATATATGTCTATAGAGGTCGTAGAACCCCTAGGGACATATTCGAATTGTTCATATGGGTCAAAGGGCGTTATAGGGTGACCTATGACCCCCTTTGACCCATTAAATGATGACATATGTCTCTAGGGGTCCTAAGACCCCTAGGGACATATTCGAATCGTTCATATGGGTCAAAGGGGGTCATAGGGTGATCTATGTCCCCCTTTGACCCATTAAATGATGACATATGTCCCTAGGGGTCCTAGGACCCATAGGGACATATTCGAATCGTTCATATGGGTCAAAGGGTGACCTATGACCCCCTTTGACTCATTAATTGATGACATATGTCTCTAGGGGTCCTAGGACCCATAGGGACATATTTGAATCGTTCGTATGTATATGAGTTAAAAAATGAAAAGATATATATACTATTTATACTATTTTATAATAATAATAATAATATAAATAAAAATTAAATATTAATATTATTATATCTATAGTAATAATAATAATACTATTACAGCTATAATAATAATATATATATTAATACTATATTGTAGCATAATAATAATAATAATATAAATAAACACTAAATATTTACACTATTATATCTATAGTAATAATATTAATACTATTAAGGGTATAATAATAATATTGATACTATAGCTATATTAATACTATATATTAATATTTCTATATATTAATACTATTATATATTAATACTATTATACTATTGATACTATTATATATTAATATTACTATACTATTAGCTTATTAATGAACCAAAGTTGGTTTCCCTCCAATGATTTTCATAATATTAATATAATTATGGCAAAGGAGGGAAATTATAGCAAGTTTTCCCCCAAAAAATTTTTCTTACATAATCGGATATCCGATTTTACTAGCACTAATTCTCAATAATTCCCTTCCCTGCAGACCCGACAACATCACTTTTTCACTTCTATTTTCACAGGTTTTCAAAAAAGTCGCTTTTTGGGGCCCAACTAATCAAAAAAAAATTGAAAATATAACCTTAGGTGTTCGAATTTATCATCTGAATGGGGAGCAACAGTTGTCGAAAGGATAAACGCAAAAGGAAGATATCCAACAAAGACATTGCGGCATATAGGGAAAGGGACAAAATGGAACACCGAAGAAAAAGACAAGGTATGCTAAATATCAGTCAAGTTGATGATGAATTAATCGAAGGTGAAATCATAGAGTCAGATAATGAATATGTATAGTTGGGGAATG
The DNA here is from genome assembly GCA_028749045.1 of Cupressus sempervirens. Classification (NCBI taxonomy): domain Eukaryota; kingdom Viridiplantae; phylum Streptophyta; class Pinopsida; order Cupressales; family Cupressaceae; genus Cupressus; species Cupressus sempervirens. Next base: position 74,156,646 of record CM053788.1, on the reverse strand, counting down.
AAAATGTACCTATTGAAAACGATAATGCCGAAATTGAAAATTTGGAGAATAAAAAATTTGAAGAAGAAATGCTACCAAGTCATAATCCAAATTGCATAATTGACCATGTCGAAGATGACAATGCATAGGAACCTAATGCACAAGAACCTCACATATCTCCTAATTATAATCAACATGAAGGTTCTAAAACATCAAAATGGATAATTGAAATTGATGAAACGATTATTACTAGTTTGGAAGGGAAAAAATCAGAAAAAATCATTCGATTATGGGCTTCAAGACTATATTAGATTTTTTTTGGCAACAAGACAGTGGTAGACCAATGTCAGCTTTTCATACACTTATTAAAGATGCAAAAGATGAGACCTATGCTTTCCAAATTGAAGATTCGTGTCAATAAAAAGTTGGAAAGAAATGCCATTATCGTGAAGAATCTTTTCAGTGCTCTCAATAGCATTGGGAAAAATAGTAGAGAGAAGGATAATAGAGCTGCTCAAAGGGTCATTACAACCTCTTTGGTAACTCATCATTTGAGAAAGGGTAGATATATGAGACAAACTTGTATTGATTTGAATCTAAATTGTACTACTTTGAGAAGAGTACTTAGTCGACGAGAGAAAATTGATGATCCTCTTCAAAATGAAACATGGGCATTTGGTGGGAGACTTCCACATTTTGATAAGAAGCTATTCGATGATGTGAAAGAAGAAATTACACAATTTTGGCACTCTAACTCACGAGTATCACCCAATGCTAAAGATGTCTTAAAGTTGAGAATTGGCATCAGAGACCGCACGCCACATCCTAAACACCATTTAGAGGTAAGTCAAACTATGTTGTTCAAACATTTAGAGAGAGTCATCCAAGTCTTCATATATTACAAAGGGCTTTTGAATCTTTGAAGCCATTTTATTGTGTGCCACTCAAAATTTGAAATACATGTTGTTGCAAATATCATGTTGAGTTTTCTATGCACCATGAACTATTATGCTCCATTCGTTCTACTTTGCATAGTAAAGAAATGTTGGAGGATTGTGGGGCTAGTGGGCTTCCAAAATCATCAAGAGACTTACTAGATCAACTCTTATGTCGTAGATTTGATGGTTGTTCCTTTTATAGAAATGCTTGCTTAAATGAGAAGTGTTCAGAATGTGGTGGCTTATCCAAGTTTGACACATGTTTCCATGAGGGGTGCGAACAAGATCTTGGAAAGACAATACTGAAAAAAAGGGTAAATGAAATAGTGAAATACACATTGAAGAATGGGAGTGAGAGCTCTAGATGTGAATTGGTTGGAAAAGATATTAGTGTGGCTAATTTTATTTCAGATTTCAAGGCAAATCTTTTTTACAAGTATGCAAGACATAGTCACAGGTCTTAATGGTTGGATCAACAATTTAGAATGTGTAAGGAGACTTTTCTCATTGGCACTATTATATCAGTTGTTGATTTTGCTAAGAAATACACATTGTAACCTCAAAATGAGACACAATCTCAGTATTACAACTCCATTCAGATTGCAATTTTTGTTCACATAACATATAGACATGTCCCTGATAGTGCAGAAGATAATTGAAAGATTATTAGAGAGTGTCATTTTTTAATGAGTGATGATAGATCCCACTCTCATGAGTTTGTGCAATATTGTTTTGAGAATTTTTTTGATTTCTTAAATGAGCATGCAATTGCTATGGATAGACATGTCATTTGGTCAGATAACTGTACAGGTCAATTCAAAAATGCTTGCATGTTTTATTGGTTGTGTAGGATGCACGTAGAGAGAGGGGTGCCTCATATTTGGAGTTTTTTTGAGTCCGTCCATGGAAAAGGGGAACATCATGGAGTAGGGGCATGTGTGAAGAGAGCTCTAGTTAAGGAGCAACTGAAGATTTCAACAACAAAGCTTCTTGATGCTCATAGCATTGTTGATTGGTGTAGTTTAGCATTATCACAGGGGGGACTCTTGATTTAGTGGTATGCAAGTTTTTTTGGTTGGTTGAGGAAGGATCCATAGGTGATAGATCAAATTGTGCTACAGTGAGAGACTCATAAAAAATGCATTCATTTTGGAGCTCTGATTCTAGTACATGGACCATTTGGATATGATAACTAGCTTGTTTTTGTCGTACTTGTTTTCAGTGTGATTGGGATCACTGTGAGTCAAGTGAGTGGGTGGACACATGTGCTCCACATTATCTTACTCCATTGTCTATCATACCCTCTATCAAAAATGATGACATGGAAAATTCACTTAAGCATAACCATCTATCAAATCTACTTCAGCCAGGACATGTCTTTGCATTAGTTGCACCACAGGAGAATGATGAGAAATCTGATTATTAGTTAGCATGTTGTGTAAGAGGCAAACAAAAACTTGCACAACCGATCACAGATGATGATGGATTCACATATCCTACTGGTTCAGTGGTTGTTGCTGGAACATGGTTGCGGACATACATGCTTAGAAGGAACAAAATTCCTACATTCGAAGACTATCAGAAGCACAAAGTAATTCTCATATATTCGCATCTTATTATAGCAACAAATGTAAATTTATTGAAGCATCAAGGAAGACCAAAAGTAAAAGAACTTTTTACTATTGCTAATGCTGATCATGAAGCCCTATTGGAGACCCTAAAACAGAGAGAGGACCCTATTGGAATACTCGACTAGGTATATATACTTCTTATGTTATTTTCTTCATAATGATTTAATGAATTGATGATTATCTTGTTTAATACAATAAGTTACTAATTTTTTTATGATATTGGAATGTAGGTACATCATGAAGATTTGGAGGGGGGTGGTATTGGGGAGAATTTCTAAAATTTATGATGTATTATGATGTAAAATGTGTACTTTTTTTGTATATAGTTTTTGTATTTTGGTAGGTTCTTTGTAAGGAATTATAAGAGGAAGATATTGAACAAGTTCTTGCAAATCATATTTGCATGTGATACAAGGCTATAAGGACAATTTTAAGAGCATTTATAACTATATGAAAGATAATTACATGCGGATATCTTATTACAAATTTGGTTTTTTCCTTATTTGACATAAAGCTGACATTATGATTATTAAAACTATTTTTATCAAACTAATCAAATAAGAAAAATCTTGAAAGTATGGATGAACAATTAGAATACTTGATTTCTTCCATTTTGCAACCAATCATAGCATTTGAAAGCATAAAGAGTTATAATATTGTATAATGTTTTGAAAGACTTTCATATTGAAAAGTTGTATGAAGCACATTTGGGATAAGCCATGAAATCCATGAAAGAAGATAGCATGTAGGATATGCAATTAAAGCCAATAAGCAAGATAGCACATGCATAATGACATGATATGAAGTTGGATATGAAGGATATGAGTGAATGAGAAAGTAAAATAGGGAATCTCATGGATAAGATAATGGTTTTCACCAAGGCACATTTTTTATCTTCTTTTCTATTTTTTTTTTTAAATTTTAGAAATAGGTCAACTATTTTCAAGTTAGATATTGTTCCTAAAGGAAAGATAAGTTATGATAAGCTAAGACCATAGATAAGTATTCTCAATGATGTTGATAGGGTGAAGGAAGTGAGATGATAGTAGGATAAGAGTTCATTCCTTGGAAGGATTGTATGAGTATGGATAGTAGGTAAGTGTAGCTTTGAAAACATTGCATAAGGGTAGGTGACAAAGTGGGGAAGATCAACATTTACACACACCTTGGAGGGTTTCCGAATGATGGAGGAATCATGGAGGAAATGGATCAAGGTTTAGATGTATGAGCTAGTAGGACAATGTTAGAAGAAGATTGAGTAGAATATTTGTAAGCTTTTGAGAAAGATGTTTGGAAGAAAATGGAGTGGAAGCCTTTGGAATATTGAATGTCAACTTAGATTTATGTTCAATATTAAAATCTTTGAAGAGAGACTTTGGAGAGCTAGAAGTAGAAAGTGTAGGAAAAGGTTTGAAGACTTTAGACTTGATGAAGTACTGCTCTGATACCACTAACGAAGGTACACTCTTATACCACTGACAAAGGGCCACACCACCCTTACCAACTCACGACAAAGAATGCAACAAGATATCTCAAGATCCAATCCAAACCCAAGCTAGCCTAGATCCACACTCTGGTAGAAACCTCCAAGATCTCAACTTGTGCTTGCAAGCCACCAAGCAACCTCCTTGTTTCTAAACTGCAGCCACTAGCTCTTCTCCAACTTTATCCAAGATCCAAGCCTAAACTGCCTCACATTCGGCGCTCTGTCTACACTCACAACTCCATCACAATCCTGCTATAAACTGCCTCACATTTGGCACTCTATCTACAGACTTAGGAAAACTCACTCTTCACTTCCTCCTTCTCTTTCACACCTTGAAGCCTTCCAAGCTTTCCAAGCTTCACCTTCCACAACTTCTACTTCCCAAGCTACTCCTTCTCAAGCTTCCACTTCTCAAGCTACTCCTTGAGCTTCTACTCCTCAAGCTTCCCCTTGAGCTTTCACTTCTCAAGCTTCTCCTTGAGCTTGATTAGAAATGCTCATATGTCTTGCTTAAATAGGCACTTACCACCCCATGCATGACTTATCCACAAGCTTCTAGAATTCCTCCACAACCTTTTACAACTTCCACAACCTTCTACAATATCCACAACTTTCTACAATATTCATAACTTTCTAGAATTCTACCCACACACCTCGATAAATGGAATGACAACCATTTTTTTTTTATATATTTTCTATTATGCCACGTATGCACCTCAAAAATAGAAATCTTCTTTTTCTTTCTTTTCTCCTTTTTAGTTTTTTTAATTATTTCTCCTCTAATTTTCGTCACTTTCTCTCTCCTCCAGAAATTTTTTTTTTTTTTCCAATAAACTTTCCATACAAGATGCTCCTGCATCAAGATTAGATGGATAAGGACCAAGGATAGAATTACGAAATGCAAAGGGATAGTGACTAGGGATTTCAACATCTTTAGAGTGAGTAGCATGACCAAAGTCATCAATAGACTCATGAGTACCTTTTATAGGAGAAAGACCTTTGATAGGAGTGTTTGAATCTTGAGCATAGTTTTGAAGTGGATATGGAGAAGTAGAACATGAGGGGATACTTTAATCTTGACATCTTTCTTTATATAGCATAGAAAGATCAATTTTCCCATAAGTTTCAGTAAGCTCAATGGAGGTAGTGGAAATGGTATCCTCATCATATGTAGGAGGTGGGTAACACACAGGATATAGAAAGGTGAAATTTTGGATGAGATGAAAAGGTGTTTGATCTTGATCTTTATTTATATATTTTTACTTTTGAGAGTCATCTTGATATGGAGCACCTTCTAAGGACAAGGGAAAATGTGAGGTGTGCATGATAGAATCTTAAAGCAATAATGCAGGATTAGCTAAAGTGGGCATAGTAATCATAGTATTGCATGAATGTTGAGAATCTTTAGTCTTAGTAGCATGGAAAAGGTTTGCAGACAAGTGAAGGTTAGCTTGATTTTCTTTTAGTTGTAGCCCTTGAGGGTGCATATGGTCTATATGGAAAGAATTAGGTTCTTTTTTTGGTGGAGGCATTTTCAAAAGCTTTGGCACTTTAGGAGGTTCATTAGTGTTATAAGAAGTGAAGGTGTCAAGGAAATCATCACTTGACATAGGTTCATCAGCATGATCTTGTGACACATGAGTCATTAGAGGTATCAACAATCCCATCATAAATGAGATATTTGATTTTACATTTCAACACTATGGAATCTTTAGTTTTATGAAATTTTCTTCCATGGAAGTGGCAATAATGATAATTTCTCCACCATGGAGGTTCGATTTTGGGTTCATAAGGTCTAGAGTTTTCTAGTAATGTGATGGATTCATTATCAAGAAGTGTTTGCAAGATGTTATCATGAGAATCTTCCAATGGAGTAAAAGTTCTCTCAAAAATTTCTCCATGAGAATTTTGTTGTTTCTTAAGTGAATAGAATGCATCCATTTCTTCATCACTATCTTGGTCAAAGATAGATCCATAATGAAAGTTTGGCATAGGCTCAAAGGAGGTATCACTTGCTTGTTCTCTAAAGAGGTCTTTAGATCTAGAAGATGAAGATATTTGATGTCTTGGCGTAGAATATGTAGACCTTGAAGAAGATGACCCGTGTGTATGTAAAGGTCTTAAGGGAGATTAATTTAAGAATGCAATATTCTCCTCTAACCTTTTCTCAAGTTTAGAATTGATTTCTATCATGTGCTTAGAGAGATGAAGGTAAGAAAGATTATTTGTCTCTTCTAGCTCTTTGTATTGAACATATAGATCTTGAAACTCTTTAGTGGCATGGAGGATATCATGATCATCTAGATATGGTTGAGGTTTGGTAGCACAAGGTTTGAATACCATAGTGGTAGATAGATAATAAAGCATGAAGGAGACTAGAGGAAGCTAATAAGGTGACACAAGATAACTTGATGTCCAAACTAGAGAGGTAGAGTGTTCACATGTCAAAGAGAGGTAGAAATGAATGAGTGACTTGTCAAAAAAAATTCCAAGAAGGTTACAACACTAGTGACTCAAGTCAAGAGCTACGAAAAAATCCCAAATAGCAATGTAGATAAAGAAAGAGAGATGACAAGTGAACAAATTTAAGTGTAGTCAATAGATCAAGGAAACCATTTAGTGAAATAAATTCTTAGTATGCATATCATAGACCATAAAGTTAGAAAATACCAATAGATCTAAGACCAAAGACCCATTTTAAACATGTTCAAGCACTAGAGACATAGAAAATCAAAGTCAATTTATGAAACTCCCCTTAGCAAAAAATGCAAACAAATATTTGCACTTGACGTTTTGACTTGGTTGAAAAAGTTTAACAATAATTAATAATATTGCAAGCTTGATGTTTAAAAGCAATTTTTTTTCCAAGAAAGATAGTGACACATGGAGTAGTCTTCAAACAATCAAGCAAGGCACAAAGCAACCTTTCATGATACAAGTCAAAGGGGTCAACCTTTCTTGACAACTTTTCAAAATCTAACTCCTAACGGCTACAAGTTAGTTCCATTAGCTCTGAGTGGGTGGGTGAATCATAGTGACACCCTTGTTCCAACCACGAAGACCCTCTATCGTCCGTGCACACCCTGTACCGAGGAGTCCCCAAGGTTCTCTAAGTGCATTTTGAGGTCGATCTTTTGAGGGTCAAACTCAGAGTTCGTGAGGGCTATCGATAAACTATCAAATACTATAGGATGCTAATGTTGAGGCCTAAAATAACCTATCTCATTTTTCAGAGATCACATTCTATTTGGATTCGGCATAGCAATCTCGCTCGATGCCAAAACTTGCAGTGTGCCTCAATTCATAGGTGCACCACAGCGTAACTTTGAAACTGCTGATCTTGGAATCAAATCATTAGTGCCATTAGCTCTGGATGGGCAGGTGAACCCTAGTCACACCCTTGTTCTGGCCACGGAGACCATCCATCATTTGCGGCCACCCCATACCGAGGAGTCCCCAAGGTTCTCTAAGTGCATTTTGAGGTCAATTTTTTGAGGGTCATAACTCAGAGCTCGTTAGGGCTATCAATGAACTATCAAATGCTATAGGACAGTGATATTGAGGCCTAAAATAACCTATCTCATTTTTGAGAGATCACATTCCATTTGGATTCAGCATAGCAATCTCACTTGATGCCAAAACTCACAGTGTGCCTCAGTTCATAGGTGCACCTGAGCATAACTTTGAAACCGCTAATCTTGGCATCGAATCGTCAGTTCCATTAGCTCTGGATGGGCGGGTGAACCCTAGTCACACCCTTTTTCTAGCCACGGAGACCATCCATCATTTATGGCCACCCCGTACCAAGGAGTCCCCAAGGTTCTCTAAGTGCATTTTGAGGTCGATCTTTCGAGGGTCATAACTCAGAGCTCGTGAGGGCTATCGATGAACTGTCAAATGCTAAAGGATGGTGATATTGAGGCCTAAAATAACCTATCTCATTTTTGAGAGATCACATTCTGTTTGGATTTAGCACAACGATCTCGCTCGATGCCAAAACTCACAGTGTGCCTTAGTTCATAGGTGCACCACAGCGTAACTTTGAAACCGTTGATCTTGGCATCGAATCGTCAGTTCCATTAGCTCCGGATGGGCAGGTGAACCCTAGTCACACCCTTTTTCTGGCCATGGAGACCATCCATCATTTGCGGCCACCCCGTACTAAGGAGTCCCCAAGGTTCTCTAAGTGCATTTTGAGGTCGATCTTTAAAGGGTCATAACTTAGAGCTCGTGAGGGCTATCGATGAACTGTCAAATGCTACAGGATGGTGATATTGAGGCCTAAAATAAACTATCTCATTTTTGAGAGATCACATTCCGTTTGGATTCAACACAGTAATCTCGCTCGATGCCAAAACTCACAGTGTGCCTCAGTTCATAGGTGCACCACAGCGTAATTTTGAAACCGCTAATCTTGGCATCGAATCGTCAGTGCCATTAGCTTCAGATGGGTAGGTGAACCCTAGTCACACCCTTGTTCTGGCCATGAAGACCATCCATCATTTGCAGCCACCCCGTACCGAGGAGTCTCCAAGGTGCTCTAAGTGCATTTTGAGGTCGATCCTTTAAGGGTCATAACTCAGAGCTCATGAGGGCTATAAATGAACCGTTAGAGGAGAAAAGTTTGTAAGGATGGAGTGGCTTAGTGTTTTTGCTAAAATAAGTTAGTGGGAAGGCTTTATTAGAGGGTCTGGCCAAACTAGTGGGGTGTTTTCCCACTCTCTAATTTTAGAGACAGTTAGGTTTTGGAGGGAGATTAGGGGAGCTCTACTACAACTATCCTTACCCTAGCTTGGACCAAGGTTGGTATCTCAAACTTGCTTCTTTTCCATTTCTTTCTTTTAGCATGGTTAAGAAAATATGCAAGTGTGGAGTTTATCAATGGAGTATGCATTGCATTGCATTGTGGAGTAGCATTCATGTGAGTGCTTGAATGGTGTTCATTCCATGTAGATTAGTGTGACACCATTGTGCATCTTGTTGTATTGTGACTCATTGTTCATATCTTTCAATGTTCATGTTCCTTATGATTTTGGAAAGTCCCTTATGTTGCCCCATTGTGATGGAAGGAGATTGTCTCATTGTTACCTAATGTACGTGTAGAGGAAATAATTGATAAGGTTGTATATGCATGTTTCATTTGGAGTTTATATTGTTATGAAAGCATTGGTATGAGTAACAGATTTGCTTTGACATCATTGTTATCATTTGAAAATGTGAAAGAAAGTTTTCTCCTTGTGGTATTGTAAATAACTAGTTGATAATAACAATCCATAGATGTTATGTGATACCATTGATTGTATAAATTTAAAACTTAGTAGATTGATTACAATCTTGTTGTGCACTCAATAATTTGGAAGGAAAATTTTATGTTTATATCACATGCATGGATAACATTGATTTTAATTACCAAGCTTAATGCAATTCTAAGCAAGGAAATCATCAAATTAATTTCATGATATAACAAAATGAAGTTTGTTGTAAGAGAAGACATAATAAAATCTATGAGATACATTGTTGTAGGCATGCATTTTCCTCTTTGGAAAATATATGGTAAAGGAAAATAAATCCCTTCCTTAATACAGAGCAAGAAAATATTAAAGAATATTCCCAGATTCTAGACTGCTATCCAATAAAAATAAAAATAATAATAGCGTATAGAGACTAATGAGTGTCCTAGACTAATATATTTCCTAAGTGACAGAATGGTACACATTACAATCTTGTGACCTCTAAGTCACATCCAACACTCAAATAATGAATTAGTAATTAAATAAATAAAGGCATATTAGTGTGCATGTTAGAGAATATGAAAAATTTAAATATTTAACTCAAAAATAAAATAAAAGCCAAGATTGATCTTGACCACCCTTCTAGAGTAGCCCCCAACATTTCCTAAGCCATCATAATGCAAAAAAATTTCTCCACTCCCCAAGGCGTATTGTTAAATCTAACATTCATTCTGACATGTCATGTCAAAAATTTTATCCTCGAGCTTGCCTCCTTGAAAAGGGGTTTCATCCCCATTAATATACTTAGGTGCATAGGAGAAAGGGTTTATGTCACATCCTTGTCTTATGCACTAGTCATCCCCTCCTTGTAGCAGTGGTCACATGTTCCCAAGCATAGGTAGTCGACTTGAAATTAAGGGGGAGTGGGATAGCAATCCCAAGGGATTTGTACTTAGGAGAATGTCAAGTTGACATTTAATATGACTTGTTCACATTAGGATTGTTGATTGGAGGAATGAGAAAAAGATTTCCTAAGGCTTGGATTAGTCAAAATTCTGCACATGACCCATGTGGGACCTTGTGGGGACCACGTGTAGGAATAAATGTGGCCTTGGTAAGAGTTAGGAAATGATGATGATTTAAGATAGATAGGAGATTCACCCTTTAGATTTGTTTTTATTTTTATCAGATAATTATTTAATCATTTCAAGTCTTGAATAGAGGATAATGACACTTAGTGTATTTGAGCTTAGTTTAAGGGTAATGTTTATATCAAGGGGCTCATTTAGAAACATGTAACAATTAAACCATATGGTAATGGAAAAGCTCAATATATGAAAATAAATTAAATGAAATAAATAAGTTTACGAGAATGCATATATAATTGAACATGATGTTAAGTACAAAGGGTTTAATTAAATTAGTGTTAAGATTGTAAATTACGATAGCTGGATGTACATATAATAGGGTTAATATGAAGTAAGTTGTCGGAATGATGGGATTGGAGAATCAAGGATAAGGATGGATGATGGATTAAAATAATAACTCAAATCTAGTTTTATCTAGTCAATAAAGCACATTGATAGATAAGAGTTACTAGATAGAATTGAATGCATGACAAACCTGTGTAGATGTTGGATTTAATGTCAAGTGAATTTTATATTTGGCTTGAGGGAATGTTAGTTAGATAATGAATTTTGTGGATTTGAATGAAGATATTAGTAGAATATTAAAGTCGATAGAATATAAATACCAATTTGAAAATGTAGTGTAGGAATAAAGCATTAGTTAGCTAGTATGTAATAAGGGTCAATAGGCATGTCATTAGAGGTAGCTTGTCAGCTCATGTACCCTATGTATAATTAATGATAATATGATTCATATACACCACATTTTACTACGTTAGTTGCATGAAATGATGAATACATATATGTCAGAATGACAAGCTATGTTATATACAAACCTTATTTATACACTTGCACCTAATCCTTGCATAAACAATTCAGCTAACAAATTTAAATTGACACACTCAATATGATGGTGTAGTAGGATGTGTTTAAATATAGATTGTGAATTATTATTGAGTTAAGTACTTTGAATTGGCCCTTAGACTTACTAAGAGTTCCTCATTTTATGTGCTTACTAATTCATACTATGAAACTACTTTGAATCTTAACATGCTTTGATAATAATAATATTGATAGTGAGAAAGTGAGCTTATGGTGAATAATTAGATGTAATAATGTAAAAAGTAAATGCAATAGTATAGTAATTATGGTAATTAAAATAGTAAATGTAAAAGCATGGCAATGTAGCTAGATTAGTTAGTAGTTGATGAGCTAGATGGTTAGTAATTGTCTTTTGTTAGAGTGAGTTTAATTTATGTATTGAAATAGTAATTTTTGTGTTTAGGAAACTGTAGTGAGTGCTAGTTTGGTGAGGAAGAAATGTTGATAGAATGCACAAGGATGACTAAATAGAGTCAAGAGGGAGAAAATGACTCAGTATTAGTCCAATCTTTGAGAGGACCTGTAACCAGTAAGATATGGATGCAAGCACATGATACACGTTTGGCACATAAAACAAATTATTTATTCCATAATTTGTGTAACTAATATGTTGAATGATGGATACTATCAATGCAAGTGGCCCCTTCTCCATCATGTAGACTTCGAAGCTACCTTTGGGGCATATCTTTTCTAATTTCCAATGGTTAGATCTGATATAGTGTGGTAGATAAGTGCACATTTTCTTATTTGACTAAGGGTGCTCATGTGATGAGTACTAAATCTAAATTCTCTAGATACGTGTGTTTAATCGATTAAGATATACTACACTTCCACACCATATAGTAATTGTCACATTAATATATATTGTAATGATTAATGAATGTGTGTACATTGGTAATGAGGATAATAAGTAATTCTGATCCCCTTCCCTTACATGCTAGAATCACGACCTAGTCCATATGATACAACCGACAGACCCTAATAGAATATTAGTATCAGAGGCTTGTTAGGATATGAATTACCTCACTAATTTATGAGTGTTGTATCTTGAACTTTCTCTTTTGATTCGTGACGCTAACTTGAACTAGACTATCATCCAATCTATTTGAAAACCACCTGTGACTAAAATGTTACAACCGGATGACACTATCCACATGAGTCTTGAACTCCTATTCAATGATAACCTTGTTTTACAATATTTAATTTCTTATGTGACTTCATTAGCTACCAAAAAAATAAAAAATTGTTGTGTTTTTACTAGCAAAATTTAGGGCATGACACATGATCCACGATAAATTGAACAATACTAGATACTAAATTAATATGTATATCATTGTGCACATAAATGACAAAAATATATATCAAAATAAATGTATCAATAGACAAAATTTTACACAAATATATATCAAAGATCATGTATCCATAGACAAAGTACTCAAATATATATCAAAATACATAGATCCATATACAAAATGTGGCTGATCATGCCATCAGAATGTGTATAATATCAATGTTTCTGTATACAATATGGCATATGCCATCTCAAAATGTCTCATGATGCATCCTACAAAAACTATACTATCTTAGGGTGTTGGTGGATGATCAAAATGCAGCCTCTTCGCTGCACTAGGTGGATCGGATGCCTCCTACATAAACAAAAAAGGAAAACCCAAAGTTAGACTACTAAATTTATATGATTCTACGTATCTAACATTGAATTACTCAAATGCATAATGATCTTTTCTATAATGGACATTAATACTATCAAAATTTCATAATAAATACCTCTCTCGTCGACCTCCTACACCGGTCAGGAGTTCTCTCATATGCCCTCGACAATGCTGGTACCTCTCTGATTGTGGGTTGTATATGTTAAAATACCTTTTTCAGATGAATCTACAATTTAAACTATAACATTATAATTCATAGCATGCTAAATTTATAACATATTTAATCATGAATTCAAACTACAACTTACTATTTTAGGCTCCTCCTCAGGAGTGAGTGGCCGCATCATCAAATCTACATAACTGTCTTTTCAGACCTCATGTGCACTAGGAGTCTCCTATGAGATACAAAATAGTAGTTGTTAATATCACGAAAATTAGTTTTGAATTTATTTATGAAGATAAGTGATGCAGGAGCATCCCATGCTCATCAGGGGAAAATTGAAGATCCAAGGCATTACAAAGGTCATGGAGCATCTCTTGAAGTCAATTGGGCAATCCTTGCACCAATTATGGCTCATGGAAGCATACAAAGTTATAATGTTGGACTCATATGTGGAAAAAAGTTGTAATTGGGCATGAGATAGGATTTTAGGATTTCACATGGTAGATGAGTCATTTTATAGGTTCATGTAGGTTGTCATGATCATATCTTGTCATTAGACAAGTCAAAACGTTCAATAAGCCCATTAAAAGCATAGTTTAATAGTTAGAAATTTGAATAGTAACGGTTATGTGTTTTTTGGAGGGAAACTCCATAATTTAAATTTTATGAAGAGTTAAAAAATGAAACCGATTGGAGGTGGTTGAGGGGGTTACTAACCATCCCTTGAAACTTATAAATTGTGATTGTACGGCCTGGAGGGTCAGATTTGTACGGACTGTCTCAGAAAATTGAATGAAAGTGCTTGGTTTTCAAGAGCAACTTGAAGAATCCTTTGTTTTGTAAGTGCTTTATGGTATTGGAATGAGTGGTAATATCATCTTAGATATTTAAATTCATGTTGAATTCTGAAGGAGAAGTTCTAGAATTGAGTTTTGGGGTTTGAACAAGCAGGCCCTAGTTTTTAAGCCATTTTAAGGAGGGTTTTGAATTTTGGGTGTTTAGGAGTGTGACCAAGACCTATAATCTTGAAAATCCTTTGATTTAGATCATTAATAGAGACTATGAAAAAGGATTAAGTTAGATTGCAAGTTTGAAGGGTACTTGCTTTGTAAAAGTGGTCTAATTAGGCCTAATTCTGAGACAAATTGCCCTGTTCCGTACAATCTTTCCAAAGGAGTGATATCTGATTTTTGGATATGTTATAAAAATCAAAAAAGGGTATCTGAAAAGATAGTTTATTTTCTTGGTGTTTTGGAAAGTTTGGGATAAAAATTAAGAAAACAGGGTCTGTTGATCCAAAGAAGAGAATAGCCTAGTAAAGGGCAAAACTGGTCTCTTTTGCATCTACTAAAGATTTGTGGGTTTGGAAACCTTAGAAACATGTTGGTTGAAGTTTTTTAAGGTGTGTAGAGGTGGAGGGAACACTTGGTGAATGTAAATCCAAGTTTGGAGTCTTTGGTGGCATTGTGTGCATTTGGGAACACCATTGAAACATAGGGGTTGGGCCCATATTGTGCTTGAATTTGCAAGTTTGTGGTTAGATCCTCCATCCTCTACATCAAATGGTATTAGAGCATCAACAAGGTCTTTTGGGAGTAGATAAATTGTAGTTTTTGTCATCATAGGAGTCTTTGTCATCCTTAGTGTGCTGGTCCCTTTGTTGAAGCCTTGGCGTGTCTAATTCCTCCTTGTGTGTCCCAGAGTTGAAAGGTACATAAGTGGTGTCCAAAGATTTCTTGGTGAGGAAAGAAAGAGAATCAGTGAGTTGGCCCTTGGGAAGGAAGAAAACTTGTTGTGAAAATGCCTCCTAAAAATCAAATGGCTAGAGAACTTGAAGAATTGAGAGAAGAGTTGGCAAGAGAGAAAAGAGAGAGGAGAGAACTTGAAGCATCTAGAGTGAGGGAAGAAAGATAAATGAGAAGAGAGAGGTTGAAGCTTATTGCAAGGATAGAATCCTTAGAAAAGGAAAGGCAAGAACCTAGAGGAGAAGAGGTTAGAGGAAGAAATCATGGAGAGAACCATGAAGAAGAAGAGGTTGGTAATGCAAGGCAAGAGCATGAGACAACAGATGATCCTAAAGAAAGGAGATTTATGAGAATCATTAAGGCAGTACAAGGTAATGGTGGGAAGAAACATATTGATTTGCCAATATACCAAGGTAAAATGGATAGTGAAGAAGTGCTAGGGTGGATAGAGGCCCTTGAGAACTACTTTGATCTTGAAGACATAGAGGAAGATAAGAAGGTAAAAGTAGCAAAAGCAAGACTGAGAGGAATAGCACTCACTTGGTGGACTAGTGTTCAAAATGAGAGAGAGGAAAGGTGGTGCAGGGCACCTAACCTATGTGGCAGGGGGGAACAAGTATCTATGTTGCCGGACACCTTGCCACTCCATGAAAGCGAGGATTCAAGTAGATTAGGAAGTTGGAATAAAGGTTTGGTCCATATTTTACAAGTTGGTCTATGTTTTTTTAATAAAGGCACATGTAAGGCCCACAAGCATTTTGGTGTGGTTATAAACCAAGTGACTCCATGGGACCAAAAGGCCTTAGAATAGGGTATTTAGAGTCTAAACAGTATTAGCAAAAAGTGGTTGTTTGTTTGTTTTATGGTTGGGAATGCCTATATGGTTGTTCCAATGGTCATGTAGACCTTTATATATGTCATATGTGATCTCAGTTGAAAGGGGGAGATCAGAGTGTACGGTGGTTTGGAGAAAAAATAATAAAAACTTCAATTTTCTAGAAATTTACTGGTAATCGCTCGGCTGTTATGCTGGTATGGATCCGTATGGAACTTTTATGATTGTTAAGTGTATGAAATAGTTGCAAGGATGAGTTAGGAAACTTTTGGTTTTGGTTTGACTCAAAAAGGAGTTGGGGTTTAAAAGTTATCTGCATTTTAGTAGAAGGTGGTCTGAAAAGCCTTGTTTCCTAGACCCTTCCACAAATGCATCCCTAACTTGCATTCCCACTGGTGGCACCCTCTAAAACTAAGGGATATGCAAGTTAGGATACTAGGAAACATAATGCTAGAGGTTGGAGGCCTCGAGAGAAGGGCAACTATTTTTCCAAGTCGGCCCTAGGTCAAGCAAGCCCATGTGCTTGACCAATTTTTGCAAGGTAATTGGTGAAAGTCATGGTTGCAGGCACTTCTAATTAGTTTGAGTGCTAGAGTTGGATGCATTGACTGTGTTGGAGATTTCTTTAAGTGTTTTGGGTCTTGGGAACCCACCTTGCCCATTCTTCCTTGAAGCCCTAGCCTAACTTGATCAACTAGGCCTAGGTACCAAGAAGCAGTTTGGAGGGTGCTAGAGCAAGATCAGCCCAAAAGCTTTTGGATTCTTAGTAGGTACCAAGAAGGGTGTTTGGACCTATGGATAAGTCCCTATGCTGTTAAGGGATACTGGGAGAAAAGTGCAAAGAAGCTAATTGGAAGGCTACAAGGTTTGTAGGCCTAGAAGTGCAAAGGTGTGTTGAGAGTTTGGTGGAACCAAACAAATTGATGATTTTGGGTTGGAACAGTATGTCCATGATTGTCTCCATTTTTGGTGATAGTTGGTGAGGCTTTTGAAGTGGGATTTCCTTGTTTGGCTTGGAGGTTGAGTATACCTGGAGTGGGTAAGAGGACTTGTGAGAAGTCCTAGAATCCTAAGTTGGATTGTGACAGCCATTTATTGGCTTGTGGAAGGTAGTTGCTGCAGACTCTGCATCAAAAGGGGATTGAATAAGATTTCAGATTGGGAGAGAATGAAGACCACGGTGAGAAATCAATTCTTGCCATCTGATTTAGCAATCCAAATAAAGATAAGAAGGAACAATTTGAAATAGAGGGATATGGATATCATGTCCTATACTGAGCAATTCCATACCCTGAGTATTAGGGGAGGACTGGAAGATGAAGATGAGAAGGTGGCTAGATACATTAATGGCCTCAAGTACAATATTCAAGATGAAATAGGATTGAATGTACCAAGGACACTTGGAGAATGTTTTCAGTTGGCAATCCGAGCAAAGGAGAAGTTGAAAAGAAAGAATGAGAGGCAAGTAAATCAGAGAGGAGGTGGAACAATGAGAGGAAGAGGTGTAAGAAGTCAGTTTCACACTCCAAACAATCAAGACAAAGATAAAGGAAAAGAGATTACATCTGAGACAAGAGGAAGTTTCAGGGGAGGAAGATTTGGAAGTAGAAGAGGTAATAGTGTTTTCATAGGTAAATGCTTCACATGTGGAGGAGTAGGCAATCAATCCTACAAGTGCCCTAAGAAAGGTGTGGATTTTAGGAAGGAGGAGAGGAGAGTCACCTTGACCCAAGGAGAAGAGGAAGAAAAGAAGTACGATAATGCAGACCCTGAACTTGAAGGAGAATCTTTGATGGTGAGAAGAGGACCACAAATGCAGAAGCAAAAGGAGACCAGACCATCCATTTTCAGGACAAATTGCATGAGCCATGGTAAGATTTGTTAGATGATAATAAACTTTGGTTCCTTTGATGATTTAGTGTCTTATGAAATGGTAAATAAACTAGGATTGAAGAAGTATTCTATTGATAGACCATATAGGGCATCTTCGGTCAGCGATGCACAAAATATTGTTGTAAGGGAGCAAGCAATAGTGGATTTCTCTATAGGAGAATATAAAGATCAAGTTATATGTGATGTCATTCTAATGACATGCTGCCATGTAATCCTTGGAAGGCCTTGGCTAGCCTCAAGGAACACTATTCATTTTGGCTCATCAAATGTTTATATAGTACATAAAGATGGTGTGAAGTTTAAGCTAAATCCTTTCACTGGTCATGATGAGGAAAGAGTTTTTTTTTTTGGCAAGAAAGAGTTTGTGGCCTTGCAGGAGCAGAGGGAGAGTAAACATGATATGACAGATCTGCCACTGAAGCCATCTCTTTTGGTTATGAAGGATGAGATTGTTCAAGACAAAACTCAGAATTCTGCTTACAAGCAAACAATGACAGCAAAAGGAGTGATGATAGGAATAGTATGGTGTCCTTTGGTGACGAGAGTGAACAAAGAAGTGAACATATCCATGGAGGATAAGAGACAGGGTCAACATGACCTCAGACAACAAGTTATTCAGCCTTTGTCAAGGATAAAACATGACTGTTCACAATCAGCAGGCAGTAAAGTTACAATGACTGGTAACAAGGATCCAATGCTTTTTCTTTCTAATGATTTGCATGCAGGTGTGCAGGGTAATACATTGCAGGTGCAAAGTTGCAAACATCCCTCTAGAAGGATGGGAGGAAAGAAGATAGTACCCCTTAACTCTTGGGACAAGAGTTGCTTTGAAGGTGGGGTGTTTGGTGCAGGGGCACCTATTAAATCATCTAAGAGAGCCTTGGTACCAGATGAAGATAGAGGATCAAAGACATCATTGATTGTTAATTGGGATATATTAAAACCAATAATGGAATTATGTAATAAACAATGTACTTTGAAAGACAAAAGTCATAAAAGTCCTAGTAAGGACCTAAGGGCAACATGATGTAAAATGGCCAAAAGAGCCATATGGGGTAGTCTTAGGATAGTTTCATACTTAGTTGCATTTAATAAATCCATATGACCAATTTTGAGTCAATGGAATAGTTTAGAAAGTTAGGGAATGCATAAAAACTATAGTTTGAAATTTGAATTTCAAATTCAAACGGTCATATTAGTTTTGGAGGGAAAGTAGTAATTTGGTATTTGTTTGACTAAATAAACCTTTGTAACCAACTTGGTCGGTTGGACAGGTGCATATAAGCCTATTTAAGTTGTAATGAACATATGCAAGACATGAATCATTATTGGTATGGAAAAAATCACAAAAATTGTACGGAACAACAATCATACTTTCATCTGCATCAATAAGAAAAATAAAAAATAAATGATACTTATACATACAATGGGGCTCTCTGTGCGAATGGAAATCCCTAATGATCTAGGATGCCAAATCTGTACAGGCTCATCGCCAGTAGCCATACCCTATATACAATAAAGAATGTAATTAAACGAGATTACCACAAGCATTTTACAAGAATGCATTGATATTTAATCAATTAGAAAACATCTAATTACCTTTCCTTTGTCAGTGTATGCTGGCTCACTCCCCGCACTTTGTCTCCCCGGGGCAAGTGGTATCTGCAAGATAAAAGAAAGATTAGCAACCATATATGCTACAACATCAAATAGAAAAAAAAATGCGAACACAACATAATGTACCGTAGATGTCTCAAGGCCAAATGAAATGGTCGAGAGTGTAGCATCATCTATCTATATGAGCTCCTCCTCGGTCATCAACTAAACATGAATGAAGATCACATACATGTAAAAGTCAGTATGGCTTAAAAATTAAAATTACTCTATTATAAAAATTAACTTTAAATCGCATATGTCATAACAAAAAAATGTATACACGTACCGACACCGAAGGAGTCCATGCCTCTGCATTCCCCTCCTCTCTCGCATTAGGGTCTGTAGCCTCTGCACGTGCATCTGGTGTATCCTCATCTAATACAAAATGATACTCAGGAAGATCACCTATGGGACCCAAGAAAATATTCTTGCATGTAATGCAAGTGTGAGGCACACAAACGTGTGATGAGCTAGCCGATGATGAACTAGGACCAACATCATCAACACGAGGAGGCAGGACTGACCTCGCCTGAGATATCATTAAGCTACTCAGCCTATGAATGGCTCTGATGGTCTGAGAGCTAGCCTCTACCATAATATCTGGATGTTGCACTCGAGGAGGGGGGGAGATATCGGGGGGGGGGGGGGGGGGGACAAAAGTGCCAAGTTTCTTCCACTGGGAAGAGGGTCTATCCTGAGGAGCTCCTAGTCCTAAGCCCATGTTGGGCTTCATGCTCCAATAGTTCACTTTAAGTTTCAACACAAATTCTGCATATAATTTTCTAAGGAAATAAAATGGTATGTCTAAATTGCCATGTGGAGGGATATCAAAGACCATCCACCAACGATCCCAAAAATTTGCACGTATGGCATCATTTGTGCACCATTTAATCGATAGTTTGGTTTTTTTTTCGGTCAACTGGTATACCCATTTTTGGGTTAGCAAAAAGGCTAGCCAAATCGTCTTTGGTTATGTTGAGGGCCGCGACCTCATCATAATCCAAACCATCATCAACATATGGTGCATTTCATCATGCCAACGAAGAGCGGCATTTTGTTGGTTCGTAAGGGTTTCAATGTTATCCACTATGGTGTTTAATGTGGATAACATAGGAGCCAGTGCAGGTACATTATTATATGTTCTATGCAAACCTCTCAACTTGGTGAGATTTTCATTTATCAAATCCTCGATTCGAGGAGGTAGAGGATCATTTGGTGGATGGTTTTGTGGGGATACTGGATCATTTGGTGGTGAGTTACGAGGAATGTTATTCCCTGCCTCAGTGTCATCATTTTGATTAGCCATTCCTATTGAATTGCAAAACATAATATATATTAAAAATATATATAAATTTTAGCCATTTTTGTCAAAAAAAACCCTACATTCAACTAAAACAAATAAAATTATCCTAAAATCTATTAAATTTAGGTTAAAAATGAGTTGGGGGAAAAAAAATACCCGAATATCTGATATCCGATCTCGTATCCGATATCCGATCCACAGTGGTAATACTAGCCCCAAATTCGCGTAAAATTAGGGCCCGCGGGTTTGTGATTTTATTTATCCAATGCAAAAGGTATCGGATATCCGATACTATATCGAATATCCGATATTGTATCAAATATTCGATACTATATCTGATATCCGATATTGTATCAGATATCCGATATGTCCCAAAACATATAACATATAATATATATTACATTATGTTACATTTTATATTTTTTTATTATATTTTATATATATTATATTAATTTACTATATATCATAATATAAAATATTATATTATATAAAATATTATTATAATATTATATTATTATAATTTATAATATATTATACTTTTTTATTATATATTATATTATAAGATATTACTTTTTATTATATTATTATATCTTATATATATAATATTACATTACTATATATTATAATATATTATATATTATATTATATTATTATAATATAATAAATTATAATATTATTATTATAGTATAATATTATACGATTATAATATTATAATAATATTATTATTATATTATAGTATAATAATAATTATAATAATAATATTATTATAATATAATAGTATGATATATTATTTAATATTATTATTATTATTTAATATGATATATTATTTAATATAATAATAATAATATTATTATTATTATTTAATATGATATTATTATTATATCTTATTATTATTTAATAATAATATTATATTAAATAATAATAATATCATGTAGTAAATACTAATATTAAATAATATATCATATTAAATAATATATCATACTATTATATGATAATAATTATTATTATTATAATAATAATAAATAATAATAATAATAGTGGCATAATAATAGTTTCACATGTCGGATATCTGATGTCAAATCGGATATCTGATATTATCGGAGGCTCGGCCTTACCTTCCAGGTTTGTTTCCTGGATAGGTGAAAAAAAGTCAGAGCGGATTTTGAAGCACTTTTAGGCGTCTTCAAACTCTCTTTTTTTCACATCACCACTTTTTGGCACACCATGATCCTACACATACCCCTTTCTTTTGCTCTTTTTTGTAGATTGGTCTTCATTTTGCCTCCTCTTCTTAGTTTTTTCAATTTTATTTCTTCTCTCTTTCTCTTTTTGTTCCTTGTGTCTCTACCTTTAGGGTCATCTTATTATTTTTTCTTGGTGGTCATTTTGATATTCTTTGTTTTTTTTTTACTTATTGTTATTTCTTCTCTTTCTATTGATAGCTATGTTTGGTTTATCTTCATCTTTCTGTTATTATCTAATTGTGTGGGCTAATAACTCTACTTGACCATGGGTAGGCTAAGGAATTTTTTGGCTTTTTATGTTTGGTTTACTTTTCCTTGTCTCTTTTGGTGGTTTGCAGGTTATTTATTTTATTTTTATTTTTATTTTTAATTAATTTTGTTTCTCCTCTAGTTGAGTCATCTTGTTGGTCTTTCTTATCATTAAGTGTAGGTGTTCTCGATTATTGTGTGGTCTTCCTTTTCGCCCCCTCCTTTTATTTAAATAATTGGACTCTTAGTCTACAATCTACCACTTTTCTCCTTTCTTCATTTGCATGAACATCCTAATGATGGACCATGTAGTGTGATCTGAAATGTTGATGATATAAAATTGTTTACACAATCAAATCTAGAAAATTGAATAGTATTACAAAATATTGTAAGGAAAATGCCCATGTGGCCTTGCATATTGTATTTCTCAAATTTGCAATTTCAAACTTTTGGAGATAATAAGAAGCTCATTTTCTATTCTTGCAAATTTTTGGTACTCATCTATTTTTTGTGTATGTTTGTGTTGATAAGGTCGCATGTATTTATGAAATTTGTTATTCCATACTTTTGGAGATAATATAAGCCATTTTTTGTTCTTGTAAATTGTTTTTTATTAAGGAAAATAGGTTTTCACAAGGCCCTAGAACCCTTACATAACAAAGAATAACCAGAAAAGGAATACTTAGAGTAACAATTTTACTAAAAGGAAATAACTGAAATAGCCCCTCACAAATAAAAGAAAGAAACCTAAAAAAACCAGGGGGTAGGACAAAAAAACCAAGATCGGCAAGAAAAGTTAGGAAGTTCGCTCAGGTGATTTCTTTGAGTATTTCTGCTGCACTAATTTCTAGCTCCAACAATCCTCTAGCCACCTCCTTCATGTCTAAGAGATCCTTGTCAGGTTCCTGGATGTCCTTCTTCCTCGTGCTAGATCTAGTACACTTCCTCAAACTATCTTTAGGTGACCTATCATTTGTGCTATGGGGAAAAGGGTCCTTCTCCTTGCTAGCTCTATGATCTTTCACTTTGTTAATAAGAAGCTTTATATTCTCATTAGCCTCTTTGAGAATTTTCTAGGTTTGTTCAACTATAATATGCATTGACCTCTCCATAGTTTGGACCCTATTCTTCACTTCCTCCACTCTAATGTTCATGCTCTTTTCATCCTCCATTATCTTATTCTTCAAGTTGTAGTTCTCCCTCTCTAAGCTACTCACTCTATATTTGAGCTCATGGATTTCATGAAAAATTCATTTGGTGGTGCGAAAGCTATCCACCACATTTTTTTTGGCATTGTTGAGGATGTCCATTTGAGGATTTTCCTTAGTGGTGTCGCTAAAAATCACAAGGGTTGGGTCAATCAACTCATCCATTTGGATTTTTCCCTCTTCATTCTCTTTGACCAAAGTTCTAATCAATTCTCTATTAATCCCCATTTTAGCAAAAACAGTGTCAAAATTTCTCCACATCACATTCCTATACTTTCCCGTAATCGAGTATTTGTATTTGTTGGTAATGAATTCCTTGTAGCCCTATTCTTGCACATCCCCTTCACTCTGATTAATGTCCTCCTCTACCCATCCTTCCCCATCCCCTATTTTTCCTCCTTGGAATTAGATACTTTCCCTCTTTTCAGGCCCCTGAAGGTCATGACTTCCTCCTTGATGGTGGTTATAATTTTGATGGTGATGTTTCTCTTGCCCCTCTTCCTCTCTATACCCTCCCCTTCTCTGAGATAAGCTTCCTCCTCACCTTTTGCACTATCATCCTCTGTATACATGCCCTTGTCCCTTTCATTACAATACTTTTCTAAAGAAGTGTCACATCCCTTTTTAGGTTCAATGAGTTCTTTTTTCTCCTTCCTTTTCAATTTTTTTTTACCAAAGTTGTGTTGTAGGGACTCAACATCCTATGAGTTTGTGGGCATCTCAAGGTTGTTCTCAATATCAGAATGAAAATAGTCCTCTCCCGACTCTTCTGAATCCCCTCTACCCTTCTTGCCCTCATTCCTATCCTTAATTTGTTTCCCCATAGACCTAGCCTTAAAAAATTCATAGATTAACATCAAAAGAGCCTCATGGAAGGACAGGTTGTTGGAATGCTTCTCCTTATAATAATAAATATTTTCATTGATAGAAGAGTAGAGGTAGAAGGGAATAGATATCTTCACCCCACACCTAAAATGGTTGAGAAGCATGAAATGGTGGGTGCAAAGGTGGTCGAATCTAGTGTCGAGGGAGATGTACTTGATAATAACCCGCAGCACAAACCTCCATAGTGGTTTGATGGAGCTTGGTAGGTAGTAG
The DNA here is from genome assembly GCA_028749045.1 of Cupressus sempervirens. Lineage (NCBI taxonomy): Eukaryota > Viridiplantae > Streptophyta > Pinopsida > Cupressales > Cupressaceae > Cupressus > Cupressus sempervirens. Next base: position 74,132,308 of record CM053788.1, on the reverse strand, counting down.
GTACCCTTCTTCACCAATGCCTTATTTTCCTCTAACTCCTTGGTGAATTCAACCACCAACTTCCCCAAAATCTTTCTATCTCTATACAATTTCTTCCCCCATAATGGGAATGTTGGTCATAGCAAATATAACATCCTCCATCACCGTAAAATCCACCCCATCAATTTTGACAATTCCCTCATTCCAACTCTTTACCATACTCCTAGTAATGGAGGGTTTCCAACCATGAAGTCATTCTATGAAATTTGTGATTTCACCATTTTTTCAAAATGCTCCATATCTTGGAGCATATGCACCACTTATGAGCTTCATCCTCTAGTTCCCTTTCATGTTTTTTCCCCCACCATGATATCTTCCTCTATGCAAGCTCTATTTCTAGTATTGATGCCCATCAAAGTTGAGATATCTTTGGCACTCCTCATTTTCTTGAAACTTCTTTTCAACTTGCAAATTTTCTGCACAAAATCAATCCTTAAAGTAAGTTGATAGATATTGTTGATGTGAGAAGTGCAAGTGTTGTCATACTTACACCTCACATTTTTGTATTTTCCCCATAACTCATAAACAATCATAATAAATATGCACACCATATTTTTGACAATTCCTCGTAACTCATAAACAATCACAATGGACTTTTTATGATTCCCAATCTACCTAAAATCCTTTCCCTTTCAATCAACTCATTAATATCTAATGGGAAATTATACCCATCCATCTAGTTAGCTACTTCATTATACTTGACTGCCCAATTAGCCAACCTGTCCACCACTTGATTGGCTTCCCAATACTCATAAGCCACATAGGTTTTTTTGAAGGTCTTAAGGTGTTGGATGCATTCTTCAGTGATATTCATTATCATCCATGTTGGCTTGTTCTTCTCTTTTTTGAATCTCCTTCTAGGCAAAGATTTTTAACTCCCATTTCTCTAGCTAGTTTGATTGTTGGACGAGCTGAAATCGCCTCCACATAATGATTAGTTTGAATTCCTAGAGGGGCAGAAACCACAGCAATCCCTTTACCAAATGCATTTATGATGATGCCTCTCACCCCTGCCTTTCCCGGGTTGCCCCATCAAAATTAGCTTTATGCCATCCCTTAGGTGAAATAGTCCATCTACAATCTTCCCTCTTGTTTTTGTCCCTACCTTTTGTGTAGAGAGAAGGGATATGACCTTTGATTTTGGTGCAATTTTCAATCAAAGCATTAAGGCATTTGTGGAAGACAATGTCTGCCTTACTTTCCTTCTCCCTAAAAAAATTTGTGTTTTGCTCTTTCCAAACCCCCCATCACACATGGTGTAAGGTCCAATTCCACAAAATCATGGTATCACCTCCTAACATCCCCTGGTGTCATTTTTCAACAAGCCCCAAAATGTTGGAAGGAAAGCACTAGGTCATATTGAAATAAGACAAAAAAATAGACCAAATAGTTCTAATGAAATGGCAATGGATGAAGATATGCTCAACACTCTCACTATGATTTTTGCACAGAATGCATCTATTGGGCATCATATTCCCCCTCTTGGTAAGGTTTTCCACCATAAGAATGCAGTTTTGGAGCATAATCCAAAAAAAAATGTTAATTTTTAGGTTAGACCCAAATACCAGGCTTTGGCCCAAACAAAGATGGGGACATTGCTTTACATAGTCTCATAGCTAGAGGCTACAATGTAATTTCCATTCTTTTTCTCCCCCTAGATTATGGAATCTTTGTTATGGGGTCCAAGGGAATATGTCTGACCATGTCCATCAACAACTTGAGTTCCAAGGACATCTCAACCAGATCAATCCATTTATTATGGAACCTGTAGTCACTCACCTTGCTCCCATATCTTTATGTACAATCATTTTCCCACCTATTAAATGGCTCTATGTTCCATAGAGGCCTAGATCTAAGCCAGTCATCATGCTAGAAATTGATATCTTCTCCATTACCTAGCTTCCTTTTAGCTTTCTCAAAAGATAAGCTCTTCGATCTCAAAAATCCATTCTAGATGTTAGAGCTATTATGATTCTTTAGAATAACTGAGAGGGGGGGGGTGAATCAGTTATTCAAGGTCCAATGCCACTTCTTCTCTAAATAGCACATAACTGAAATTATCATGCATGTAATTTGAACATTTAAACAACTATGAAAAGTAGACATGCATCACATCATAACATTGAGAATTTGATAACCCGGAAATCCTCCAAGAATAAGAAGGTAAAACTGGGTTAGGGATGATACCCACAAAATAACTGCGTCATTGATTTCAACCACTTTTGATTGTCTACCCTGTTAAAGGCTACAACACATTGTTAAATGTGACCTTGTTAGAGGATTTCACCATACTGTTAGGAATGGACTTGGTTAAAGGACTTTGGTACATTCACTTGGAATGTCACCCTGTTAAAGGATTTACAACATGGCTATTAAACCAACCTAAGTTCATAGAATTTATCTTAATTGTTACAATTGCTAGAGAGTAACAACAATGGCTTTTGATCTGATACAACTTACAACATATCTTGCAGATTATGGATCACACTTCAGTTCAATCCTTTGCTTGGCTTTAATCACTTCAGATCTATCAGCTTGTCATCTCAAGCTTCGTCATCTTGATTTTTCTTACTCATCATACCAATGCAATCATATCTATGGTCACCTATTGAAGCTAAGTATCTATGCTCTTTTTCTCCTTGGAAACTTCTTCAGCACTTCATGCTTTCATGCCTGACTACCACACCACACTTTGGTTCATGACCTTATGACTCCTTAAATAGAAATCTGGAATACCTTTATCGCTCGATTCTCCCTTTCCAAATTTAGGGTTTCAACAGATTAGGTAAGATACAATGTATCTATCCCATATTTTTCTCTCATCTAGAAACTTCGTCTAGAATCCAATTATTTTTGTCAAAAATAGTTTACATAGTGTTATGTACCACCAACTCATCATTCTTATCTTCTAACTAGTTCACAAAATTCTAGATGACTCCCATGTTGGCTCAGATCTGGCGAATCTTCGATTTTCAAAATAATGTAGCAACTTGACATTATTGATTTACTGATGCTTGACACCCTCTGTATTACTCGACTCCTGTATTCTGCTCGGCATCTATATCTTGCTTGGCACTTGTATCTTGCTTGGCACTTGTATCTTTTTTGCTACTTGGTACCTGTATCTTTTCTGCTACTCGGCACCTGACCTTCACTCAGCACCTAAAGACCACTCGGCACACTCTAAAGGTGAACTTGCTCATCTTCAACTAAGAATTTGTTTGACACTAACTAGCTTTCTTGGCACTCTCTTCTGAACTTAGTTAGGCTATACAAATGACTTAGCTAAAACCTTACATCTTTGATATGTCTTGGTGTGTCTATCCTCTGTGTCTTAGAGTATGTCATCAATACACTTTTTCATCAATGGCTTAGCTGATCCTTATACTTCATTAGAACATCATAATTTCAACCTTTGTCTAAGTACTCTAGTTACATCTTATTGATTGTCATCTCCTTGTCAATCAACCAACTTATAGTATTTGGATCACTAAAGAAATTGTCATTCCTGCAAGTAGCAAGTTTGACATCAATGACAAAACAATGATTGAAAACATTCTTTACTAGTTCCATTACTCTTCATTGCTTTTCAATCATTTCCAACAAGAGCCCCTTGGGTCAAGGTCCCTACAGATAAATTGTTTGAAATTGAGGTTAGCAGCATACTTAAACTTCAAAATATCTCTCCATTCCCCATTGGTTTTGAAAAGCCTCCAAATATATTTCTCTTGAAGGGCATGGTTGAACTATTTCAACTTTATAATCCCCAGTCCCCCCTGCTTCTTTGATCTGCAGAAGTTCTTTGAAGACACCAAAGTGTATTTCTTATTGTCATTGGTGCCAAAACACATGAAATTCCTCTAAATAGCTTCCAAAATATTAGCCACCTTAGAAGGGATAGAGAAGAGGCTTAAAGTGTAATTGGGAAAACTCTACAAAGTAGATTTAATCAGCATCACTTTGCCAGCCTGACTTAGAGTGATACCTTTCCATCCCGCCAGCTTCCTATTGAATTTGTCAATGAGATTGTTCCAAAAGTTGTTAGGAGGCTTGGTCCCCAAGGGGAGACCCAAATAGATGGAAGGGAGGACAACAACATTGCAACCTAGAATGCCAGCAATCTTCCTCGGTCTAATCACTAGGGTGTTAAAAAAGAACACCTAACTCTTGTTCTAGTTGATGAGTTTCCCAAAAGCCTTAGAATAAGTATTGAGGATGCATTGCACATTCCTAGCTTCTTTGACTAAGGCCTCACCCCCCATAATGGTATCATCTACAAATTGTTGGTGAGTGAAGACCAAGGGACCAGAGGAAGGTTCCAGGCCCACTATATCCCCTCTATTCCTTTTGAAATGAATAAGCCTACCTAGGCCTTTAGCTAGGATGATGAAAATGATAAGTGAGAGAGGGTCTCCCTACTGAGCCCCCTTGAGGATTTGAAGAAGTCAAAGGAGGTCCCATTAACCATGACCACAAAGGAAGGGGTAGAATCCAATTGAGAGATAATCTTTCTCACTTCGACATTAAAGCCTAAAGCTTCAAGAATTTTGTCCAAGAATCCCCAATCCACCCTATCATAGACCTTAGAAAGATCAAGTTTAAGAAGACAACCCTCATGTTTGCTAACTTCAAGGGAGTGAATCACTTCATGAACCTCTAATGGAGTCCAGGATTTGTCTTCCAGGGACAAATCCCAATTATTGAGGTGCAATAATCTCTAGAAGTAATTTGATAAATCTATTAGTAAAGATCTTCATGAAAATCTTGTTGAAAGAGTTGCATAGGATGATCAGTCTGAAAGTTTCAAAAGAATCTGCACTAGTGACTTTAGGGATCAAAACCAAAAAAGTGGCATTGATTTCTTTAAGCAGGGTCCTGGCTCCAAAAAATTCCTGAACAACTTTGACAAGATTATATTGAATAATCTCCCAATACAACTAGAAGAAAAAAGTGGAGAAACCATCAAGGCCAGGGGCCTTCTCAGCTAGCAAAGCAAACACCGCCTCCTTAATTTCTTCTAGCTTTGGGATGGCTGCTAAGGCTTGATTATGAGCATCACTAATAACACTAGGAATGGTATTAAAAATAACATTCTAGTTTTCTTCTTCCAAGTTAAGGTCTTTAGCCAGGATGGAAGAAAAGTACCTAATAGCTTCCTTTGTTATCTCATTATCTTCCCTAATGGTATCATTCCCCTTTTTGATCTCACAAATTGTTTGTTATTCCTTCTTCTTCTTTTTTGTGTTGATAAGGGGGGTGCCCTTATGACATTCCATGTTTCTATATTATAAGAATCTCATGCACTAAATTTACCCAATTTTCTTGATTCCCAATCCAAATAATATTATATTATCATCTTGCAAAGGTATTTCCAAAGGGCAGCTGTTCATATAACATTAGTTATAGCACTTTAATTATCCATTTAGGAAGACATGTTCAGGAAACAAATTGATTAGTATAGTAAGTTTTGAAATAGAAGAATTGCTATCAAAACAAGATGAATCAATAACTGAAGAAGGGACAAAATGAAAGAGGGCATAGTTATTCTATGACTAGATTGTAAACTTATAAAAATGGGAAACATTTGGCAAATTGTATCACTCACGCTTACACTAAATGAGTTGTAATGGTTGTACCAATAGTATGATATGCCTTGTTCATATAATATGTGTTGAGAGGGAAAAAACTAAATGTTTTCTCCTCCTTTTCCTTCTTTGTCCTACTCATTTTCCTCCTTGTTTATTTTCTTTTTGCTCCTTTTCCTTCCATTTGTTCCCTTTCTTATCTTTCTTCCTCTCCTCCTTCTCCTTCTCCTTCTTCTCCTCCTCCTTCCCTTTCTTCTATTTTTTTCCTCTCCTCTGCCTTTTTGTTCTTCTCCTCCTTGTTATTCGTCTTCTTGTTATCCTTTTTATTTTTCTACTCTTTCTTCTCCTTTGCCTCATGATTCTTCTTTCCCTTTTCCCTCTCCTTCTCCTCCTCCTCTTCCTCCTCCTTTTGCACATTTCCTCCTTCCCTTTTTTCTCCTTCATTTTCCTTCTTGTTCTTTTCATTTTTATTTGACTTTTTCTCCTACTTCTCCCCCTTCTCCTCCTCCTCATACTTTTCTTCTTAGTCTTCTTCTCTTTCTTCTCCACTTCTTCATCTCTTTTTTCTCCTTTTCCTCCTCCTTTTCCTCATTTTCCTCCTCTCCTTCTTTTGCTTCTCCTTCTCATTTTTCTTTAATTTTTTGTTGTCCTTCCTCATCGTTCTTCTTCTTAGTCTTCTTTTGTTTCTTCTTTTCTTTCTCCTTCTCCTCCTCCTTTTCCCCCCTCCACTCCTCATCCTCCTTCACCTTCCCCTTCTCCTTCTCCTTCAATAATTGAACATCAATGATATAACACCAATTAAAGAATGGTCTACATTAATTTTTTTCAAGAAATATTATACATTATTTGCTTTCCAAGTTATGCTTTTGGTTCTCAATCTATGCTTACTCCCTAGTCTAGAAGGCCCTCTTTACACAATATTTATTTCCCCTTTTTTTTAAGGATCACTTGCACATGTAATAGCACTACCTTCTTGGTATGTGTGTTCCAAATGAAACATCCTCTTATTTCTATAAGAGAGTGAAAGAATAGACATGTCCCTCCATGCGACATGTCTATTCATTATAATAATTAATCGCATGTGTGTGTGTGTGTGTGTGTGTGTGTGTGTGTGTGTGTGTGAAATTTATCTGAGTAAAGCTACAAAACATCAACACTCCCTCTTAGCTAGGGAGGATAAACACATGTATTACCTAAAAGTAGAATCAAGTTAGCAAGATTAAGGATAGCTTTGATCATAAGATATCCACCATCTTGATATCATATTAATATCAAGAGTATTGGTCTCCGAGAATATCAGTATGTGATATTCACCAAATACTCAATAAGGTTTGATATCACATCTAATATCATGAGTATTGGTCTCTCAAAATACATGATATCCACTGATTATTCAAAAAATATTGGATATCACATCTAATATCAAGATTATTGGCCTCCTAGAATATCAATGATATTCACCAAGTACTCAAAATAAGGTTTGATATCACATATGATAGCAAGAGTATTAGCCTCCTAGAATATCAATGATATTCACCAAGTACTCAACATAAGGTTTGATATCACATATGATATCAAGAGTATTGGCCTCCTAGAATATCAATGATATTCACCAAGTACTTTAATAAGGTTTGATATCACATCTGATATCTAGAATATTGGCCTCCTAGAATATCAATGATATTCACCAAGTACTCTTTGAGTATTGGCCTCCCAAAATGTTGAGATGCAAGACATTCACTATATACTCGATTCATTTGATCTCATAACACAAGTTATTGTAAGATTGTCACATTATAGTAACCTCTGCAAATACAAGTGACATTGTTTGGAAGTCGTCACTTCTTCATGATATACACAAGGGGTAGGCCCATTAAAATCACATAGTCATGATATATATTCATCAATCACAATCCTCTTGACTACTACAATTCATTGATCACTAGAGAATCCATCTCAACATGGTTTACTCCCTCTGAATCAATATGAACGAAATTATTGGAGGTTGACTGATTCATATCCTATGTTTTCTCATCTTTCAAGGTTGCCTCTAATGAAATGTTAGGTTCCCTCTTAATCTCAATCTCCCTCTTCTTGTAGTAACATTCTTGGAGGAAAATATCAAAGCATGTAGCTCTTACAGTAAAAAATATATGAGAGAGAGAGACTACTATAATGCTAAAAAAAAAAAAAGTTTTACATAATTATATTAAGTGATTGAAAAATATAGATAAAATCTAATTAAATACATGCTTTCTACATATATGCATATATTCAATCTTTAAAGTATATATTTTAATCTATATTTCAAACATATTATAATTTCAATTATTTAATTTCTTTCTTGCAAAAATAATAAATAGTTTTATTGTAACATACCTATTACTCAAGGCGTGGGATAATATTGATACCCTGGCAGCCCATCTCTATCGGGGCAGCAATTGATTCTCCATGATGAAACAGAAATAGACCTTTCCCCCGCACCACCTAGCTTCGAAAAAAAAAATAGTAGTAGCACATATATGTATCTAGTAATCCTGATAGGTATTCTTACCTTCATGATCGATGGGAAGATACTTACCTACTCTCCGTGCAGGCCCCTCAAATATATTACTGTGAACTTGGTGTTCAGGATCTTTATCCAAGTGCATCCTATTGTTATCCAGATCTATACCCATACCCAGAAGTAATGCAGCTTCAAAAGATGAAGTTTAATATAATTGAAGTTGCCTTGTACTATATTTGCTGGCAACTCTGCATGGAATGTTATACATTGTGAAGGGTGTTGGTTCCTCTTGACACTATATTATGTCAAGACTCGGCCTGACGACACATGATTATAGGATTGCATACAACACATTTTATACAACTCCCCCTTTCTCTCTATCGCTTATGTTGTTGGCACGTAAGACAAACCACCATGAGATGGAGGCAAAATATTGGGTTTACTATTCAGAATTCAGAGTCTTTCATGTTGGTAGAAACATGGAGATGTAAATGTTGATGATATTAAAGCCACCGTTCATGAAAGATAGTCCCTGGGATCTGAACGTCACGATTATCTGTACAATCTCAAATTCATAGGTTCGAATAGAACCATCCTTGCATGGCAAGTATTGACAAAGTCTAAACACATTAATTTTTATGCATATTCTATTAAAAAATGGTTCCTTTACATATGTTGTTGATTGGAAATGCTATCCAGTTTTACAGAGAAAATAACGCCTCGATCATATCTTACAATAGAAAATAATAGAGTGAGCAAAAGAAATCACGTGCTTAATAATGTGGTGGGAAAAAGTTCTATTGTAAGATATAATTATTGTTAAAATAAGAGATAAATAGAGATAAAAGACGGGATATATCGTGGTTCACCACAACTTGCTATATCTACACTGAGAGAAGAGAAAATATATTATTCAGTCATTGCAGCTTACATACATAGGACTTTGCCCTTATATTTATACAATAGTCTTCGATAGAAGACAAAGACTCAAACAAGAAATAAATAGCCAGGGAAGATGAAACAAAGAGTTGGACTCCACATCCAACAATCTCCCACTTGAAGTTCAACTCATGTTGCACCCTCATATCTGAACAACCTCCCACTTAAACTCTACTTTCCCTTACCAAATCCCATGGCAAGAAAGTTGCCAATAGACAATCATCACAGCTAGAATAATAACCACAGCTAGTTGCTAATCACATCCAACCAACTATAAAACATTAGTAGATTTATACTAAATAATCCAGCTCATACTACCACTCAAATTGTATTAGCAATGTCAACCAAAAGTTGACTCAAATTACCAATCAACACATAAATAGTTGTGGCAATAAATAGGGTTGATGTGCAAACTGCAACCAACATGCTGCAAAATATCATGACCTCTCCCAACTCCTTTCTTGGAAGGAACACCCATGCAAATCATAACTCATCTTTCTACCAACACCACCAAGTGCTCAGCTGTGTCAAGTATGATCTCCTTTACCTCCCCATATGAGAGTGCTTAAACACCCAAACAACATGGATGAAAGTCCCCTATAAACAAGAAGATCAAACTCCAAACATTCCAAAACTAGGAAGAATATCAACCATCTCCTAAACTTAAATACACAAGGAGATAAATCTGCCAAGTAGACCAAATGTGGGAAATGAGAATGCTCCTTCAGGAAACACTAAGTCACAATGACTCTTCTCTGAGAACAATCTCCACTAGGTCCATAATAAACTCGCGTCCATCCACAGGTGTAGGCTCCTCGAACTTCACGCTGAAACCTCCAAAGAGAAATTGTCTCAACAAATGTTCTCTAAACTAAGAGAACTATAGCCTCACCCAAGCCTCTTAGTTTTCAAGAGCACTTCTACGGCCAATCCGCCAAAGTGCTAACCAAGATCAATTATCAAAACTTACTACATGTCTGCATAACCTGAGAAAACCATATGACAACTTGATCTCCACAAACCAACACTCATGCTCAAAGGAGCAAAACCTGTCAAGAGAACCTCTATCACATGCCAACGCTCTAATCTTGAATCAAGAGCTCACCATGACACAATAACAATCATCTCCAATCCCATAGAGGGAACCATCTCATGATAGAAAAGATTTTTGGTAAAACTCCCCCTGCAGTGTGATATTAAGCTATTCATGATATAAAAAACAAAATCTGAAAAACTGATACCGAGTATCACACTCAGCAGTGATACTTAAGCTGCAATTTCTCCATAACCTTGAGAAGTAGAAAACCGGCAACTCCCAATAAAAATTTGAGAAGTTTCCCATAACTATTTGTCTCCTTATACAGGACCACCTTGATCATCATTCTTTGTCCACTCCACACAACCGATGCCTCTCGCTGACTAATGTATTCAAATGAAACTGAGTCTGCCATATAAAGTGCTCTTTGTCTTCACTCTATAGCGCTAGCAACCTACTCAGGATACCTCTGCGTCCATTACTATTAATTTTCATGGTCATCTCAACAAAAAAGAGTATGTGCCTGCAATGAGATTGACGATTGGGTTTTCGCATTTGGTGAATGCCAAACCAAAGAATTGCCAAATAACAGGAGCCCTCTATGCTCCAGCTCTCCGCACCCTTCCATCTTCTGTGCAAATACATAATAGTGCACATTCAAATGTCCAGTCCCAATCGCTTGAGTGATACTTATGGGCTTCCCCGATGGATGAGGGAACTAGTGATAGGCCCACAATCCAAAGAGATACTGCTTCAAATCCTCCTACATGTCCGGGTCTGCCTTTTCGTCTCAGCAGAATTATAATCTGAGACTGCAACCTCAATTTCTCTAACCATACTTAAAATTCCGCCTGACAGAATTTCCGCAATAATGGTAATTCTAGTAGCTTTCATGTCTCCTTGTACTTGCTAAAAAGATTTATCGCTTGAAAAAACATTTTTATTTTACCTTGTCTTCTCTGTGGCTCCAGCAGACTGAAAATATAATGCACCAATCATAATTAGGCAGAAACACTTTACAAACCATGCAAACCCCATCTCCATTACACAGGAAATCAAGTAATTTGTTTATTGAGACAACACATAGCAATAAACCCCAACCCCTTCAAAAGCTATACGCATAAGTGTTACATCTTCACTTTCCTCCATTCACCCATGACTTCGTGTCTAAAGTGAAAAAGAATTCTCAGAGTTATCCAATTTTCACAAATTTAAAACCTGTGCAATCTTCTGCTGAAAACAGCGTAATGTATGCTGACAGACTCAGATGGGAATGAATTTGGACAGCTAATTCATAGTTTCAAGAACATTATCTACAGTTTTTCTTTCTTCTGTAGTCTTCTTTTCAACAGACGTCTTTGTTGAATCTTATTACATGCTCTGATATCAATTTGTTAAAATAAAAGATAAATTGAGAATACATAAAGAGAGACAAGAGACAGGATATATCGTGGTTCACCACAACTTGTAGCTAAATCCACACTAAGAGAAGGGCAAATATATTATTTAGTCATTGCAGGTTGCATACACAGGGCTTTGCCCTTATATTTATACAATAGTCTTCAACAGAAGACGAAGAGTCAAACAAGAAATAAACAGTCAGGGAAGATGAAATGAAGAGTTGGACTTCGCATCCAACAATTATAGCACTGTCATAGCAATTTGGGCCAATGAAAGGCCTTTCCTCTTCATTTCGTTTGTTTATATATTTTTGTTTTATGTATTCTCCCATCGATTTAGGAGTTGAACACAAGGTCTGTTGTTGCAATCTTGCTGGGGGTTCGGGGACCTCACAGTCAATTACATTATCCTGTGTAAGACAAGTGCTTGAGATGGAATACAATCTCCATCGAATGCACTATGTTAACTGCCATCTTCTCTGCAATCAATATGGAGTTGTTATAATTTTTAGTGCTTCTTAAATTCTTACAAGTGCAATTTGTCTCTAATACCATGTTGTTGTTTTAAAGGATTACTTGTAAATGTAATAGCACTGCCTTCTTGGTATGTGTGTTCCCAATGCAACATCTTCTTATATTTACAAGAGAGTGAAAGAATAGACATGTATATCTTCATGAAATTTATCCGAATAAAACTACAAAACATCAACACCTTTATATAGACACTTCTCAACATTCATCTCCATTGTGTCTTCTCTGCCAATTATATCCACTTAAACTGATGTGCCCTAATGATGAATCCACAATCTACATCTGAGTTTATACGAGCATTTCCATCATAAAGCATCTGACAAAAGTTCCCATGTCATCACATTTTCATTGTCTAAAAACTTCAAAGTCCTTAAACATTGTCTGAAGAATCTAGTTTCTTTGAAGTATTCTATGTATACAATTGACCATCATTTAAGTTCTTTGTCTTTGTTTTCTTCAGGTATTTTGTCAAATATTCAATGTACAAAGTCTTTGCATCCACATTTTTCGTGTTCTTTTGAAAATTTGTGACTTGATAACATTGTGTAACATGAGATCATATTTCTTTGAGACATTAGAATGAACATTTCATTTGGCTTCTTTGAGATCACACTTCTTTTGGGTAATTTGTCAGAGTTCACATTATTTGTATATGCTTCCACATTTGGCATACATATCTATTAGGAACTTGTAACCACAACATCTAACAAAAATCCACTTTTTATGGTTTGATGAATGTCCATACCCTATAATGAGATTCTTATTTTTGCATAGATTGGGAGGATACTGACAAAGGTAGTGCAGTTTGAATTTACACTTAGTAATTGCATCTACTTCAAAAATTATAAGGTTTTTCTAAAAAATTCATTTTGAGAACATCCTGCAAATAACGGTAATCCATGAAACCAATTTTTTTAGGCATTTTGTCGAACATGTAACATGCATTATGTATTCTTCCACATTTTGCATGTATGTCAACCAAAACATTGGCAACTTCAATAGTTGATAGAAAACCCCTTTCAGTTATGCTTTAATGGATGTTCATACCTTGTTCCAAAGCTCTGAGTTTGGAGTATACTAGAAAGATGCTGGAAAAGATTGCGGTGTCTAGCTCTCCACCTGCCAATACTATAGTTTGTCGAAAGATGCAGGAAAAGGTTGTGAGCAGCACCTAGATCCAATGAGTGCTGAGTGTTCCATTCACTCTTGTAAGAGATAGGTTTGTATGAACCACTACTTATGAAAATGGGGTTAATGAGTTTGACTCATAAACTACACAGTTGAATCCTGATAGCAATATCACAATTTGACTCATGGAAAATGTCTCCTATTTATCAATTGATGAGCTTAAGGGGTTTTCTAGTGAATGTTTCATAAGGCACAATACTTGGTGAAGGTTTTGCAAATTGGTTGCAAGCAAAGTGAATTTAACTATGGAGCAAACTCGATAGTTAAGTGTGCTTGAGCTGTAGCAGTATTGGGATGAGTAACCTTTCAGAAAATCTCAGTGCTTCACCTCTGTTAGCATCACCTAGATCTAACGAGTGCTAAGTGTTCCATTCAATCCCATGAGAGATAGGTTCATATAAATCACTACTCATGAAACATAAGTTAATAAGTTTGACTCAGAAAATTACAAAGTGGAATCCTCATAGCAATATCACAATACTATAAGTTTAAAAATTTCTAAAGCGTTATGAGAAAACTCGTTTTGTGCATATCCCACAATCATTGCATTCCATGACACCCAGAAAACATCATTGCATTCCATGACACCACTTTTTCCTGGGGCATTTCTTCAAAAAAAAAGTTAAAGCTTCATTATAAAAACTATTTTGTACATATCCTACAATCATAGAATTCCATGAGACCATGTTTTATCAGGCATTATCTAGCTGATGTGCCTTGTGTATGCTTCCACACTTTGCATACGCATCAACCAGAGCATTTACAACTACAACATCAGACAAGATCCCCATTACCATTATGTTTTGATGGATGATGGATGCCCATATTGTTTCCTAACACTCTAATTTTGGTACAAGCTTGCAGGATGCTGACAAAGGTTGTGGAATCTGGTTTTATGCCTGCCATTTACAATTGCTTGAAAGTTTTCAAGGCACCCTAAATACAACCAGTTTTAACATATCCTGAAATCATTGTAATCCACGGGATCAGGTGTTTTTCCAGGCGTTTTCTCAAATAGTCCATAAAGCCACATTTTACATAAATATCTACTAGTACTTTTGCAACCACAACATATAACAAAAATCCCCTTCCGTTAAGCGTCGATGGATATTCACACCCTATTTCAAAGCTCCCGCTTTCACACAGGTTGGAAGGATGCTTGTAGAGATTGTGGAATCTGACATTACACCGGCCAATTGCATCTGTCTAAAAGCTTCCAAGGACATCAAATCCATTGTGTGCATATCCTGCTATCATTGTATTCTATGAGACAACATTGCACCATTTTTTTGAGGTGTTCTTTTGAAAAAATTGAAAACCTCAGCTTGAAAACCATTATAGCATTTCATGAGGCCACATATTTATCGGGCATTATATCAAACAGTTCATATACCGTGTGTATGCTTCCACATTTTGTGTATGTATCTATCAATGCATTTGTAACTACATCATCAGATGAAAATCCACTTTCCAATGTTCTTTGATCGATGTTTGTTCTCTATTTCAAAGCTCCCACTTTGCCGCAAGCTGATAGAATGCTGGCAAAGGTTTTGGAGACAGGTGCCACACCTGCCAAATGCATTTTCTTAAAAGTTCCAAAGGTCTCTTCAACAAACCCAAACCCATACCGTGAATGTCCTGCAATCATCACATTTCACAATACATTTCTTTGGAAAGTCTTAAAGCCTCATCAAGAACGCCACTCTGTGAATATCCTGCTACCATTGCCTTCCATGAGAGAACATCTTTCTAAGGCATTTTGTCAAACATTTCGCGGACCTTTTATATGCTTCAACATTTTGTACCCATATTTACCAGCGTTATTCGTAATGTTTGGGGTTTTGATGTGGAGAGAGTTCACAATAATGAAAATAAAATAATAAATGGCACAATTTACAAGGAAACCATATGGCAGACTCCTAGCACTTCTTACTCTTGAACTGGGGTTTTCTCAATCACTTGATTACACACACTTCCAATCCCAACTAACAATGAATTCACCCTCACATGTACATTGTTTAATGTCTCCAATCAGCAAATAAACCCCTTGTTTGGGTAGAATCTCTATCTTGTTTAATTCTGCACGTGCTTGGTTAGTAATATATCATACATGTTAGAATAACTCTTTCCATGAACTTATCAGGCCTTCATCCTCATGGAAAGATCTTCATTTCCTTTAAAACCTACTACAACAAATAAATAATTAAAAGAAATCTACCGGTTCTGCAACAAGTATAACAACAAACCTATAATAACATGAAACTTATCAACAAAGTACTTGGAATGATGAAGGAAACCTTATTAATGCATTTGTAGAGCCAACCAATCAGTTTGCGGACCACAATATGGAATTTGAGTTGTAGAATATCTAAGTTTTAATATTGTTGTTCACCAGTTCGTACATACTAGTCTTCCAATATTTTCTCTCCTTTTTTACATCAGAGACTCTTTCCAATTTATGACACCCTAAAATAACTGATTTCAACCAACTATCATCGTTGAGTTGGGTATTTTAAAATTATTACAAACTAAACTTCCCTCTAAACCAGTCGTTACCTTTTTTTATTTAATGTTTGAACTTGAAAAACCATAAAATGGTTTTATTAAACATTAAACTCTTTTCTATACCTAAACCTATCTTGAAGACCTAATATTATTTTAGCATCATGATAAGTTCCAAGACTGCCCAATTGATTTGATGACCTTGTTTATACATTCCTTCCTTCTGATTTGTTTTGAGGATCTTTGTGGTCTTTATAATCTTCAATTGTGGCTTGAATATTTGAGGTGCTCCTGCACCAGATTTTTCAACTTTTTGTTATAGGACCGATTATGTAAAATTTATTTTATATTAATGTTTCTGACTCATCATTAGAATGTAAGAGAATAGTTTTAATTTTTCAAATGTTTGATCTAAGATTTCAAATTAATATTATATAGTTTACCCAACGCTACAATAAGAGGCATTAGAAAGAGAAGTAGCAAAATCTTGTGGTGAATCCTACAAAATCATCTTCAAATGTTTGCGAGGATGAGATGATGATGAACGCTTTGGAGAGATTAACTTAAACATCACATACTAAGAAGAAAAGTAGGTTTGGAAAAAATAAGTCAACTTTGACTATTTAACATTTTTGGTTTTGGAATGAAGCCTAATGTGTGATGTTTAAGCCATCAAAGATTGGATCTGTCCTCCTACACATTTGTTCAGCAACTCAAAACCACCAAACAAGCCATTGAACTTGGTGTTCACTAGATCATACGGTTAAGAAATTTCTTACAATCACTCAACTTTATCAATAGATCAAAGTTTTCTGTTGATCATGTATATATTTTCAAACAATTAACATAAAGATCAGTTCATTGTTTAATTTTTTTAATTTTGTGTACCCACAAGATCAATTGTATTGTTATATTGTTATACTTGGAAAGTTGTATGATTGATTGTAAGACTTGGCTGTAGTTTTCTTTTTCCTTTTCTTTTTATACAATATTAAAAGAAAAGGAAAAAGAAAACTAAATTGCTATTCTTTCATTATATTATCTAAATTTGTTCAATCCAAATATAAAAATGTCATAAGATCTTCCTAAGACCTTTCCTCACCTTCCATAACTCATTAAAAAAATGAATTTGTTGCATTCTCTTGTTCCAAGTTCAGTTTTGATTAATTTCAACAAATTAATATCCATAAGCTTCATCTTTGCATGTTCATGTGGATTTAAATTATAGTTACATAAAGGAAATAAAAGATTGATTGTGCAATTTTATTTATAGATTCAATTTACAATAGATTTAGAGGACTCGTCAAGTTTTAAGCAATAGAGTTGAGAGTTAAGGTGATTAAAACTCTAAGAAAAATTTTGTTCTTAAAAAATATTCATTTAAGTTTATGTTATAAACATAGACAACTTATAGAGGAAGGAAAGCTCTTATCATGAGAAATAATTAGAAATAACTCTATATTGAGGAGACGAAGATAGGTTTTTAATATTGGCTATAAGTACTAATCGAGGAAGATGCATAAAGGATACTCATATAAAATGACATTCATGAAATTGTCAAAATGATGGATCTTTGAAATATAAAGCCCACATTATTGTAATGTGATATGCAAAAATATGAAGCATCTTTTGAAACATTTAAGAAACTCAAAAAGTGAAGCTAGAAAACTAAAATGCAAGATCGTCCACCTAATAAAACAAAGAGATTCTACAATACCTAATTTGATTTTTTTTTTTAAACTCATTATTTGATGTTGAAAGGAGTTGTTCAAAAAAATCATATAGTCTAACACACAAGCTAAAAAAGCTCGAAAGGTCAAACCACCCCTAATGGATAAAATTCAAATATAATTTTTTTCAGGTTGTAGGAACAAATTTGATTGAGTAAATTTAGTCAATGATTACCTAAATTCAAAATAAAACTTTAGGATAGTTGGAAATAATATTTAGTTGAGTCATAACAATTGCAACTAGAGATATAAGACCCCTTGGCATCAAGGAAATTTCATCTTATTATGTAAAAAATGATGATAATGATCTTGATTCTTTGGAATTGCCTTGAAATACTTAGGGAGATGGTTGAAGCTTTCACTATAATGAAAAAATAAATATTAGGTCAATATCAAGTAGAAAGAGGCATTTAGAAGATGAAGCTACAAAACTATATAAGAAGTAGGGGACAAGCTTCAATTTGCACTTGGAAGAAAAGTCTCTAAGCGTCATATCTTCCTTATCTCCTATGCTCAATAAATTGGAAAAGTTCATGTATGGACATGGACATGGACATAGAAATTTTATGTTAAAAAAGTGTCCCTAATGCCCAAACCTATTTAACAAGTGGTCACTAGACTTCTTATGCTAGGAAATTTCTATACTACCTCACAAACTTTAAGAAAAGGAAGAAGTTTTGAGAAGTGAAGATTAATGGTATTGTTTCATTTATACAATTTCAAACAAGTGGCATAGAGTCCTCACAAGACCTTCCTTTTCCTCTGATGATTTCATTTGAAAAAGTGGGGGTGGGGGGATTTTCTGTATTCTCTCCCACTCCATTTGTGAGTTTGATCAACTTCATTGAGTTAATACCTATAAGCTTGATATTTGCATGTTCTTGGGGATTCAATCTATTGTTCCATCAAGGATATATAAAAGAGTTTATTTATAGATTGAATTTGAAATTTGATTAGACTGAAGATTAAACTTACATCGATTTAGAGGAGTTGCCAAATTATAGACATACAAATCTTATTGATTCATTAATAAGTGTGGAATCTTATAGAGTATAAGGCATATCCAAATAATGTAGTGTAAGAATAAGGTTATGAAGAAATTTTGATTGTACATAATCTGTATAGGTTATGAAGAAATTTTGGTTCTCCTTAATTTGTGCAAGTTATGAAAAACTTTGAGTGTTTCTTAATTGAGCAAATTAGGCCCATTTTTCTGGAGCCAAGTGATTTCAAATTATAAATAACATGCACAAGCTTTGTGATTTTTTAATCATCATGTGGTCCCTTTTTTACCAACAACTTGGTTCACTTATCCATCCCTAAGATTGAATTAGGGACAAGCTAAAGCACTAAAGACTATTTTTTTTTAGTAAATAAGTTCATCAACAAGAACAACCAAGAAGAGAAGAGTATAAACAAAGTGATCTACCAATCCACAAAATATGTCGACTAGAACCAAAAACAACTTACAGTATCCAAATTATAGAGGGAGCACCATTTACAAAGTATTTAGAGACAACTTGCTATGATAGAAGAAAAACTAAGAATTGGAGAACATATTTACTAATTACTATACTTAACATAAGGACTCAAGCTATTTTCTATACTATTGACTTTAGGATCTAATCTATCTTGGTTCCCAAGATCCATAATAGGCTCTAGGTTCAGTCTATGATTTCCATCAAACATGTTAGAGGTGACATTACTTGCAGCATGGTCCCCTCATTGATAAACAATTCTTGGTTGATCCTTTGGCTCTCTTGATAAGTCCTCAAACTCATACTGTCATCTTGAACAATGCTTTCCAATCCCTCATAGGATTAAATGTCCTTGTTGAATATGACCAAGGCTCCATCCTTTAACAAAAAATTGAATCTTTCTTTGGAGATTCCCAAAGTGATAGTAACATATGACATAACAAAGAAATGTATGAATTTATAATTAAACTCAATAAGGTCTCACTTCGTATTTTGGAAAATCTCCTTAGTCATCTATTTCCAAATGCACCATAAAATATGAGTAGTGAGCACAAAGTAGAACTTGTTCAACTTATCATCATAATCAGCCACAAAATCAGTAAAGATATCAAGCCAAAAAAAAATTGTTTGAAGTATTCCACATGAAGGACTAACCAAAAAATAAAGACCAAATATTTCTTTCAAAAGGACACTCAAATAAAAAATGTTCATAAGAATCTTGACAATTACTTAAAGAGAAAACAATAGTTTAAAGGCTGCCATTAGAGAAAAAAGATCTAGCAATAAGTTTTTTGAGCAAGAGGAACCATCGAAAGCAGACAATTTTAGGTTCAACAGGTGAGTGCCAAAAACATTCAAAGATAAAGAGTCATCTTGATTTTAATCGATTACATCTCTATTTCTTATTAATGTGATCAATGATTCCCACATCCTTTTTCAAGCATATTATAGATGTGTTTATTGCAATCATTAAGTTTTTTGTCATCATCATATTTTATATAGTCCATCATTTGTTGGTAATTCATCTTCTTTCCTAGAAAAAAACTTGCCAACTACTTGAGTAATTAGGGTATATATGTCTTCTTTTGAGCCATAGGGATGTTACACCTGCTACTAATAAATTCCCAGGACCTTGTCCACTAATCAACCAGAATATCTCAAGTAAGAGAAATTTCTTTTTTATGCCAAATTTTAGCAGAGCAACATTGAGCAAGAGCAAGAGAAATATTGTTAAGATGAATGCCCCACTAGATAGACTTGTCTTCGACATAGAAATAAGGATTTTTACCCACAACATGCCTAGAGAAGATCAAAGGTTTTCCCTAGCACCAAGCCCTCCATATAGAAGAAAAAACTTAAGAATCAAACAGTTTGATGTCGAAGTCCCCAAAAACTACATCAACAATAGGGATATTTTTCCATTGTTTCCCATTTTTTGGGATAGAATTTGAAATATTATTTCTAATCAAAATTTTCGAAGGCTCATTCCCATTCATTGCCCTAATAATCCATTTAGAAGCAAGAGTAATGTCTTGAGCCTATAAATCTCTCAGTCCAAGACCTCCAAGATTCTTAGGTGAGTAGCACCACTCCCATTTAACAGACTATCTTTTCTTATTACCAATACAATTAGACCAAAGAAAATCTCTAAGGATCTTTTCCAACTTGTTAGTATGAGATTTTTCAAAAATCCAAGTTGAAGCATAATACATAGCATGAGAAGATAAAACTATTTGAATAACTTGAGCTCTACTAGCAATATAAAGTAGATGATTTTGCCACTTAATGTGTTTGTTTTCATTTTTTGTAAATAACCAAGATCACATATCCTTGATAGATGGTTTAACAACAAAAGGGATCCCAAACTGTCTTACCATAGTGTGCCCAACCTATTTCCAATCCAATTGACCAAGCCATTGAGGAGGGTCACTAGTTCATCCCAACACAGTAGACTTGCTAGGAGCAATTTTTGCCCCTAAAGCATGATCATACACATGCATCTTATTAAGAGTATTATTAAATTTATTTTCATCAAGCTCCACAAATAAGGAAGTATCATCTGTAAATTATTCAATTACCAAGTCATCATTGTTAGGCAAGGTAATTCCTTTGATTGGAGGTCCCATGTCTGCACTTTTAAGACAATAGGATAAATCATCAGCTGCTAAAACAAATAGGGCTAAAGCAAGAGGACACCCTTGTCTTATAGATCTACCTAGAGGTATTGGTTCTAAGTTTTCCCCATTGACCTCAATAACCCTAGAGGAGTCTTTAAACAGAATGTTAGCCCACTTGCAAAAGTAAGAAGGAAAGCCAAGAGCATGAAGCATATTGATAACAAACAACCATTCAATCATGTCATATGCTTTCTCAAAATAAAGCAAAGTCATTGCCACAATTTTCCCACTCATCTTAGCCCAGTGCATGTCTTTCCAACTAATAATGAGGTTATCAAGAATATATCTCCCTTTTATAAACCCAGTTTGAGTATTGGTGACAATGTGTTTGAGATAGTCTGATAATATTCTACCCAGAATCTTGACAATGATCTTATAAGATATATTTAACAAAGTAATGGGCCTCCAATTTTGTATAATAGATTTGTCCCCACTTTTGGGAAGTAATTTAATAGCCCATGTGTTCACATTAACCCCTAAAGGTCCACACTCATATACATAATCATACATTTTCGTCAAATCTTCAACAATTCATTTTCTATTGTGCTTATAGAATTCAACAGTAAGCCCATCTATGCCAGGGGATTTAACATTCGCAAGAGATCCAATTGCTTCTTTTATTTCTTCACTATCAATGTTCATCTAAAGAGCCTTAAATTGTTCCTTAGAAAATTTTCTTGGAATTATTTTCAATTACTAATCCATGGTAGACATGTTACTATCTTTCATTTCTAAGGAAAATAGATTTTTATAAAAATTAATAGAAGCCTGCATAATCTTAAATTTGTTAGTAGTGTAGCCATTTATCCCCTAAATTCCTTTGATTTTATCCCTAGGTCATTTTTCCCTAATCATATTGAAGAAGTTCTTAGTGCCTTTATCCTCGTCTTTGATATAATTATCTTCAGACCTAACTTTCATCCCTTTAATCTTGAAATTTTGGATTCTTCTCAACTAATTTTTCACTTGGATTGTCTCATTTTGCAACTTGTTATCAAATTTGTGTGTTTGTGAATCTTGCTAAGTCTCAATTAATCTTTTCTGATAGAGGTTTTCCTCCTTCATTCTATTGTGGGCTTCATTGGTATCAATGATTTGGAACATGTTTTCCAACACTTTCAACAAGTGATCCCATATGGTAACCAAAGATTCCCTACTAGAGATACTTTTGCTAGACATGTGGTAGTTTTATTTGCCTCATCAAAATCTTCAATGTGCAGGAAGGAGGTGTTAAGCTTGAAGGTCATCATCTCAATTTTTTTGGGGTTCTTCTTAGGGGAATGTTTAAGATTAATGAAAGCATGAATGAGAGAGTGATCAGAAATACTTATGGAGTGGCACTTACTAGATTCATATCATGCTTATGGAAAAGATCAAACATGGAGGAATTCAAATAAATTATGTCTAGTCTATAATAAATTCTACTCATGTTAGCTTAATTGTTGCACCAAGTGAACCATATGTTATCACATTCATTTATCAATCCCTCAAGAGGATCTCTTAAGTTGAGTTTTCTTTTGAATTTATTCCAAAATTAGAATTCATCCCCCTTCCACTCATGTTTATTCCCTCCTAACTTATCTTGTATATTCTCAATCATATTAGAGTCCCCTATGAAGGACCAATATCCTTTAGGGAGATTAAAGGAGTCCACTCCCAAAGAGAATCTCTCTCTCTCTCTCTCTCTCTCTA
Organism: Cupressus sempervirens; assembly: GCA_028749045.1. NCBI lineage: Eukaryota > Viridiplantae > Streptophyta > Pinopsida > Cupressales > Cupressaceae > Cupressus > Cupressus sempervirens. The sequence goes on along the minus strand of CM053788.1, from coordinate 74,109,505 downwards.
TATATATATATATATATATATATATATATATAATCATAAAATAATTGGGTGCATAGATGTTACTATTGAACACAATTATTCAATTGTATATTGTCATTAATGTTACACAAATGCTACATTCTAACAGAGCACCACTACTAGTAATCAAGCTCAAAAACTCCAGTTGTTAAGAGGGAGATTTTTGAAAATAGATTGATACAAGTATGATAAATGTGTTTCAATCATTGTTTTGTCACTGATGTAAATCTTTCTATTTTTTTGGTAAGACAATTGCTTATATGATTTAAGTACTATCACTTATTTGATTGATGAAGAGGATTTGATCAAATGATGCAACAATAGCACCTAGAGGAACAATTGAGTTATGATATGGAATGGAGTACAAGAATCAGCTAAGATAGTGATATCATAGTTCATTGATAATCTACTTAAGATTGCAAAGGTTGGTTATACTAAGCAAGCTCAGAAGAATAAGTTAAACAAAGTTTGTTTGCCTAGCTTGACTAAATGGACTATAGATGTTGAGCAAAGTTAGTGCAAGCCGAGAAAAAAATAAGTTGGAGCCAAGTAAAAGTCTATTTTAGTAAATGCCACACAAAAAAGTTGATGTCGAGTAAAGTTTAGTTGATGTCGAGTACTAGTAAAATTTAGTTTGTGCCAAGTGTTTTTAAGAGGATGCCAAGCAATATAGTTTGTGTCGAGCATCAGAAGAAAGTTAATGTCGAGTGTTAGAATTATGAGAAAGATCATGAATTTGATGGATCTGAGCCAACAAGTTTATTTTCTTGGATTGTGTGAACCAGGTGGAAGATAAGACTGATGAGCTGGTGGGATAGAATTCATGGTAAACCATTTTGAGGAAAACTCAAAGAGGATTGAAGGAGAAGTTTCTAAAAAATGAAATGGAATAAGGGGTAGATTCATTGAATCCTACCAAATTTGTCCTAATCCTAAATTGGACGATGGAGAATAAATGACAAAATATCTTAATTTTCTATTTATAGGGATGGTTGGTTAAAAGTAAGGGTTGACATGTGTGAGAACCTAAGGAAGACAAGAAGTCTAGGGTATTGCTTCATTAAGTGACCTAGGTGAAGAGTCTATATTGGCAAGTTAAGCAAGAAGGCTTAAGGGTATGGATGCTTGAAGGTGAACAAGCTATCAAAGTTGAAGTGTGCGAAAGCCAAGAAAAATGGAGGACTAAAATAGAGATCTGTAATTTGCAAATGGAGTTGTAAGTTGTTATCAGATCAAGCCTTACTATTACTCTCTAATAATTGTATTAGTCTAGGGTAAATCCTTTTGATTAAGGTTGACACAACATTAATTTGTAAATCCTTTAACCGAGTGACATTCCAAGTAAATGGTCTAAAGTCCTCTCACAAGGCTCACTCCTAATAGGTTGATTGAAATCCTTTAACTGGGTCACATTTAATAGTGTGCATTTTAACCTTTAACAGGGTTGGCCTTTCACAAGGCATCACTTAAGATGTAATGCCCTGCCAAGGGATCCAAAGAATTAATCTAAAATTTCACTAAGTTTGCCAAACAATTTTTTTTTTTAAATCATGAAAGTAAAACCGTTCATAACATAACAACGAAAGTAATAACATCAATTCAAATGAAAGTAGACATAATCATACATAACAGGTTACATTCTTTAAGGATCCCTTAACGTTGAATCACATCTAAATTAACTATTAATGAATTCATCTAACACTACATCCTTATGAAATAACAAGGATACATCCAACGTTCTTAAACAATATAGAAGTGTCCTTTTTAGTAGTTACATCATAGTTTACCTCAATCATCCACTGTACATGTCATAGGGTATGAAAGGCTTGAAAGAGTAAACATCCATGTAAATAAAGTACATCATCATACTAACTCTAATCCATGATGCAATAACATAAATGAAACCACATCTCATACATGATACATCATCATCATAAAGATATAAACATCATAATAGATAACCTTTTTTTTTTACAAACATAATTAACTAAGTGCATGGTTCCTCCTAACCATTAATAGCATCATTAGACCATCGTAGGCCCTAGTCATCCCTTCGTGCGTAACATTCAAAATCACCGAAGAGATCATCGGTATTAACATAGTAGGAATGTCACTCCTAAATCATACTACATCATATGCAAAAAAAAGAAATTTAACATGCAAAGTAAAGCATAAGATAACATCATCTAACATATGCAAATCATCAATATAAGAAACATACCAGTAAATACATCCATCATAAGGTATATTATCTATCATAATGATCCAAGAACAGAATGAAGATAAATACCAACCAAGAATGCTCTAGCCACGGTGTCTCAGATGGATCTCAAATGATAAGAGTGATAAAACACTACCACCCGACCACTTGGAACCTAAGTGGACCACTCCCACCATGTTGAGGAGATAATATCAAGTCCCAAACAAGTTATCAAAATCACTTAGAATAAAACTCTATAAGTCTAGGAATCCTAAAAGTATACTAACTTAAAGGTTCCAATCACAAAACTGACATCTACTTTCCAGAGGCACACAATGACATGTAGGAAACCTACTATGCAAGCGAGAAAGTGTCATCGCATATATCATGTAGAAGTTACCCTAGCAGTTAGCTAAACTCTGCAGGTCCCTACTGATTCTCATGCAGCCACTAGTATCCTCTCATACTGACGAGGCATACTATGGAATGCAAGGTCGCAACCAAGCGTTCTCTCTACTCCCATCCTAGTCTGTACAAACACTCAAGGCATGGGTGAGAACCAAAACAATTATCTTTTTAGGTTCATTTAATCCCCATTTAGTGTGTAAATGTTATCACTTATTAACCAAACTTACAATGAGTTACCCTGGCAGCCACTTAGGGCCCCAGCCCCCATTGCAAGCCATTTCTTGACACTACAAGTAGATAGCCTACCCTAAGCTCATGGAATCATAAAATCACCCCAGTCCTATACAAGCAACTGGAAATAAATACCAAAAGATAATCCACAATAAGAATCATCAAATATCCATAATAAAAGCATCAAATCTCCACGAGCATCCGAAAAGCATCCATAGAAAATCATGACCACAACAGCTCTCTATTGGCAACTGAAGGTATCACTGATAATCAAAAATATCCATTGGTTCTCAATAACCAAAATATATCTCAAAATCATACTGATCGAAGACTCCAAAATGGTTGAGTCAAAACATGTCACAACATGACATCATCAAGAAATAAATCAACATTTCAGTCCCATCATGGCGACTAGAAATTAATCTAAGGATTTATGATCGATGACTCAAAAATGGTTAAGTCAAGTGTCTCAGATACATAAGAATCTCAACTATAACAATCAGTAAATACAAACATCTCATAGAGCATTCCATCACATAACCATGGTTGGGCTTAGAAAGATCGAGACCAAATAAGATCAACATGCCATCACATCTCGTAACCTCCGAGCCTCTGGTAACATCCTAAGACCGGTCAACACTAGTCAACCCAAAACAAGAAGCATATAGAATACACAATGCAAAAACATGTTTTGGTTTACTAAAATCACATAGTTGAACTAAGTGTAGAGGTTTTCTGTTTCTGTTTGCAAGTATACTTCAAGTGTATAAGAGTAATCATTTGACCTACAAGTCAACCCATTTGTTCCCTCGATAGCATTATCCTATCCATTACTTAAAATAATATTCTAAGAATAACTTAAGGGTAAATACTTCACTCATTAAACTGGTCATCATTGACCCTTAATTAAATTGTTCTCTTTATTTAACTAAGATCCATATTCTAATTGATTAACTTTTCTTTAATGTCACTTCAACTTTCAACATAAATCAAGAATCATTATTCGTTAAATTATAAGAGAGCCAGTTATCAATCTTTGAATAAGAAGATTATAACTTTATTAAAATGATCAATTAAATCAATCAATTAACATAGGTACGCAATCCATGACCTTTTAACCTTCTAATAGTTCTCAATTAAATATTACTAAGTCTCGCCATTAAAATATCTAAGGTCATAATTATTAGAATAAGACTTATCAACTTCAATATAAATACTTAACTTTACTAAAAGAATCAATATTAGCATATCAATTAAAACTTTATTACATATCTTAATTATTAATTAATTTTAATTAACTCTAATTAATTAATTAAATTAATAATTCATATCCATATCAACGACCCAATTAATAACTAGTCATAATTTTAAAGGCCAACCATAATCCAATTCTCTAATATTAATAATGACTTGTTAATATTTAATAACAAGTTATATATTGGAAGTCTTATTAATAATCTATAATGACCACATTCGTCACTCTTTCAACAATGTTTCCATTATTACTTTAATAATAACAAGCCATAATAAATCTCCAATACCAAATATTATTATCTCAAATAAATTTCCCCTATGTACGTTGATTTATAATTCAATTAGTTAATACTCCTCCAAATTATTAACCAATTCAAATTGATTAATATCTTTTACAGAACTTCAATCATTAACTTTAATCTGATTAATTAATAACTATTTAAAACATTTATACCATTATTTATTAATAGTTTGTTAGACCCAACAAACATTAATAAATAATAAACTCATCAAGACTATAAGTAATCGATCTAGAGAATCCCTCCATAAACTTCATTAGTTAATATTTTACTAACTCTTAACACCATTAAGTTATATCGATAAATAATACATAACGTATTAACAATTCAGATCATAACAAGGTTATTAAATGTTATAACAATGATTATGACCCTTGTCAATTAAATCCAATATCATTTAAACTCTCTTAATTTAAAATCATTCTCATTAAACAACTATATTCCAATTCATATTACAACTTAAAAGTAATCATCTATTGCCAATAGTGGCATGTTGTGATGGTTAAGTTGTTGCATTGTTATATTTGCCATCAAGGTTCAAATCCCATGGGGATGAGGTCCCCTGTTTGTGGCCTCACTGGTTCATAGCTCCAGGTCAAAGTGTTTACCCCTTTAAAAAAAAAAAAAAGTAATCATCTATTAAAATAATAATTGATTACAAAATAAATAGATAAAATTCTCAACCCAATTTAAATCAGATTTCTAAATATAATTAAACATTATTAAATGATATCCATCATTAATTCAAATTAATTTCAATGTTCATTTACACTACCAATTAATAATTAATAATTATTTAATAATTATTAATTAATTAATTCCTATTACCAAAATCCTTACTAACAATATTATTAATTCTAATAATATTAAACTTTTTAATAACTATAATAATTTAAAACAATTTCAATATTAAAATTTACAATATAATAAAGAAGGGCAATTGAATTTGTATGCGATTTAAAAATTGCTGCCAGGCTTTATGAGCCGTGTGGCCCTGTCGCGTCGTAGGTACATTGCAACTGTGCAGTGCCGCTATAAGGAAAAAGGGGGTCGGGTGGGGTGAGATCCCCGCCCCCCCAACACTTTATATTATATATATATTTTTTTTTTTTAAAAACGCACAACGTTTTCAAATACTTTTCATGCGATTTCAAATTTTATTACAAAGGATTTTCCACTGCGTTTTTCCAAAACAAATATATACGTATATGTGTGTATATATATATATATATATATATATATATATATATATATATATATATATATATATATATATATATATATATATATATATATATATATATATATATATATATATATATATATATATATACTTATATATGTATATACGTATATGTATATATATATATATATACTTATATATGTATATACGTATATGTATGTATATGTATATGTATATATATATACACGCAGTTCACTATCAAGAATACATAGCATTGTATTAAACATGTATATATATGTATGCAAATTTCATATATATATATATATAAGAGAACATATATATCCAATTTATACAAGAAGGACTTTCTATTTAGACGAATTAAGAATTCCTCCAAAAGGGTAATTAACCCATTAATATTTCTAATAGATATGATTATAAAATTTAAAACCCCTTTTTAAATCTATTTCTCAATTCAATTCTAATTTGAACCCAAACCTAATTTAGATCTAATTTCTTCCTAATTGGAACTAGGGTTTTCTATTATTTTCTTTGCAACCAAATAACGTACACATCTAGATTCCAATTTCAAATTGTAGATTCAATCACAGAGAATATTCAGACACATATAACAGTCATGAAGAAGATAGGAAGAGAAAGAGTGCAAATAGATTATGCAAAAATCACAAGTGCACCTGGACACTAATGCTAATTTGCCATCCCTCAAAAGTCCATAGAAAATCCCTTCCTTCTCTAGCATTCGCAATTCCTCCAAGATCCAAGTCAACTGAGACCTCTAAGTGACTAGAAGTGCTAGAAGAAGCATAGAAGCATGTAGAAACATATGAGCACGTAGAAGCATATGAGCATGTAGAAGCATATGAGCTTCTCAAATGCATGTAAGCTTTGATGCTTGTCCAAACACACTAGGAGAGCCTCTATTTAAAGGCCTCTAAGATGCATCTAGAATGTCTTTAGAAACAACTAAAAGATAAGCATGACAACTAAGCATGAGTCTTCTCCAACCTTCTAGATGAGTCATAAGGTTGTAGACACCATGTGCTCAAATAATATGCTAACTCCTAAGTGTAGACAACTTGTGCATTCTTAGAGTGCAAACTCATGTGTTGTGTACATGACAACTCTTGAGAATTTGCAAACTCCTAAATATTAAAATAATGCATATTAATTTATATAATATTTACTTTATTCTTTTCAATTTAATCTATTAATTTTTATTAAATCTCATGTACTAACTTTAATAATTCCACTTTTTAATCTTAATATATTTATATTTTAATCACATGAAATCTAGAATCTTTTAATAATTTTAATTATCTTTTCCACTTTTAAATTCATTTCCAAAACTTAATTGTTAAAATATTTATTAATTTAAATAAATATTATCACTTTCCTACTTTTAAAATTATAACTTTTATCTTCAAATTTAATTATTTTATTTAATTAATTTTCCAATTAATTAAATAAAATAAATATTAAAATATCATATTAAATTTTTCATTAAATTAAACCATTAATTAAATCTTTTAATTAGGCTTAATTAATAGAAAATACTCCAAAGACTCACAAGGTAAAATACAAAAACCATCATAGCCAAAATACATACAAAATCAAACCAAAAGGGTTAATATCACGAATTACGTCATCCGACATATTTGGAGGGTACTCAACTCAGATACTTGTCTTAATTTCCAATTAGGACAAATGGCTTAAATGGCTGGGATTTGGACTTGAGAATTTATCTCCCCTCTCTTATCGTTGAGATAATGTGATAGGGTACGCTCATCCTGACAATTCAGGGAAGTCGATACTTGGTACCTGCAACCTGCATAAAAACCATGCATGTACATACAATATATATATTCTAAGCTAAACAGGCAATGGCAGGAAGTGGTGCATCGTGTAGATCCCGACTAGTAGGTGACTACGACTCCCTTCCTTAACCACATTAGACACGCCATACATAAGAACAAACACGCACACCATACACATGCAAGTATGGGGTAAGTATCCATAAGAAAACACATGTGATAATAAATCATCTTACTAATCATCATTAATAACTACAAACACTGAAAATAATCATCATGCATACATGAAATGTAAACCAAGTAATCTCATCATATAATAAACTGAATTTGAAACAATATCTGATAATCTCAAAACAATGCTGCTAATCATCAACATAATACTAGCCCTAAAAGAGTTCGACAATGATAACAAAAATGTGACCTAGGGGTAGGCACTACATAAGAAGAGCGAGGAAGAGTAGCATATTACTGGTGGTTTTTTCCCAAATTGGGTTTCCATGTAAATCATTGTGTCAAATGTGTTGATTGAATCTGTTATGTTTCATGTTTATATTTCTACAAATTGATTTGACCGTAATCTACAAGTTTTAAGTCATTGCATAATCTTATGGATGCATGCATGATGATAAAAGTTTCAATTGTACATCTAGACCTTGGATAACTAATTCACCCCCCTGCCCTCCCCCCACCCTCAATTATTCTAAAGAATTCCAATATCTAGTATTAGACAAGCAAAAGTTCATAATAAGCCAAGTTTCGTAATCAAGTGTTAATTGAGCTAGGTCAATCATTGAAGGATTTGTGTGTAAACTGAGTCAGGTCAATTACCAAAGGGATTTAGCGTAAACCGAGTCCAGTTGGTTACCAAGGAACTCAATGGTAACTAAGTGACCTAGTTTCAATGTTAGTCAACCTACAACAGAATAGTTTTGTTTATAAAAAAAATTATGCAAGCCGAATTAGTGGATGTTAATTGTTTATTTTGTAAGGGTATTCAAGTCAACTGGACATTAGGTTTTATATATATGAAAGGTAAAGTTTTGAATTGAAATACAGAAGTTGTTGCAGAAGATAAGAAGCAAATAAAGAAGGATGTATAATTAAGGGTAGAATATCCAAGAAGATGCAAAGAATAATATGATCAAGAAGGATCCATAGGATAAGCTATAACAACAATCTAAATCTACAAATTATTTTCTTCAATAATTAGACCAATCATTGTCACTCTCTAAAAATTGTAGTAGTGAAGAAATCTCTTAATAGAGTTGACTTAATAGTCATCCTTGTAAATCCTCTAACGAGGTGTCATTTCTAGATTGATGTTTCTTAAAGACCTCTAACAAGGCCACTCCTAGCATGGTGCTTCAAATCCTTTAACAGGATCATACCTAATAGTGTGTTTTGTAACCTTTAACAGGGTTGGCTCCTAATAGGGCTCACTTTAGGAGTGAAAAGTTGCAAGTAGTTGCATTGGTGGTTTTCCCAAATTAGGTTTCCATGTTAAATCTTGGTGTCTCATGTGTTCATTTTATTTTCTTGTTGCTTTATCTTTCTACAACTAAGTTACTAAAGGTTAATACACATTAATATCTCAAGATTTCTTTGTTAACCGAGTTACAGTGAATATCTAGTTCCAACTGAGCTATGGAAGAATTTGAGTTAATAAGAAGTTTGTATTGACAATTACATATACCCATATCAATATTATGAATTTTGATGATAATCTAGATAATTCTCTGACAAGGTGACACACCATTATTAATGATATGTTCTACCCATTGTGGACCAATCAACAGAGCTAGTCCCCCTTTTCCTCTATTATGGTTAGAGTAGAAACATGTGGCTTTTTCCAAAAGGAACTTAAGGGAGTTATATGCTTGATATCCTACAACTTTAATTTCTTGGAGGCAAATGATATCTTTTTCTGCAAGTTTATTACACCATTTCCTTACAACATATTTTATACCATGCATTTCAAGCCTTCTAACATTCCAACTATAAATGTTCATCATAATTATTGAGTAGAGGTGTTATGTCATGCGTTGTATAATCTATTAAAGAACTATGGAAAATCTGCAAATTTAGTCTTATTTTACTTTTCTTTAGCTTTAACATTGTTGGTTATTTCATATATTTTCCTTTTATTTTTCACTATGACTTAAATAAAGTCATCCTGTCTTGCTTTTATATTTGACTACAATTTTTGGGTAGTGTTAGCCTCTGATTGATTCTCAACAACATGGATGTGGTTTTTATTAGCATTATCCTTCTAGTTCTTGGTATATTTTTCTTTGGCTTTCAACGTTTGATTTTTTTCATTTATACTTTGAACTACTATTTGTTGGGCATTTAACTTAACTACATTATCTTCATTCACTTTTTGTCTTTTAACTCGAATATAAACTAGTTGATTAGCAGATGGGTTGTTGTTATTATTATTGCTTTCATCTTGGTTAGTAGGTCTAACATAAAATTCTTCTTCAAACAAGGGATTAGTAAGAGACACATACTTGTTCAACTTATCATCCATTACACCCTTCACAGTGTCAATATTCTTGTTTTCATATTTATTAGAATTATCACCTTCTTTAGGATTATCTTCTTCCTTTTTCAGAATTACCTTTTCTAGTATTAGAACCTTGGTCAGCATCTGGGTTAGGATTATTATTGTTAAATACTTTAAAGTTTTTTTGAGGGAAGAGCATTCTTTCCTATTATGACCATTGTTTTTGTAGTGAAAACAAGCACCTAGATCACCAAGTTTCTCAATACCCCATCTATAGGTTTCCTCGTCAAAGCTTACAACAATATTTTCAGGTAGAGTAACATCAATGTTCAAAGAAATAAGAATATGGGCATTCAAGTGAGGTAAAGTTATTCTAGGTTCTTCAACTTGTAGAACCAACCCTATAGGACTCAACATACGAGATATGAAAGGCCAAAACTCAGGCTAAAAGATTTTTATTTCAACCTAGAAAGGAGAATCTCATGTTAGGTATTTAACATAATCATTTTTTGAAGACTAAGGGATGGCTTTGAACAGGGTTTTCCCTACATTCCACATACCCTTATTTAAAAAAAAATTCCTATATTTTGTGTGTTTTGAAAAAAGTAACAAATAAACCTTTTTGTATCATTCTACTAAATTTTACAAATATACCAAGATCTTTTCACCATGACTTGTTAATACAATCATCAAAGAATTTCCTAGCAAGTAAAAAATTTAAATCCATGCAAATAAAAAAGACAACAATACTCTTTAATATATCCTACTCATTCTTTATGGCTTTGATCATATCATCATTTGGAGAGAGATTAAGGGTCATACTTCCTAACAAGATCTTACCATCCACTCTTCTCTCACCGTCACTTCTCTCTGTATAGTCATTGACATTGGGGTTTTGTCTACATCCACCAGAGACAATACTTCCTCCTCTATCTCTTCCAAAAATCAGAATTGCAAAAAATGTTTCCATCAAACACTTCCATTTTTATAATCTCAACCACTGGACTTTGATTATTAACCACTGCCTTATAAGATGGTTTTGAAGCTATCGCATGATTCGTAGTACCACCCTCATCTTGAATGGAGTTAATGGTGTTATCTTGCCTCTCCTTCTCATCATCACCACACGAAGATGTCATTCAATATTAGATATGGTTGATGGATCCTTGGTTTAAGAAAAAAGGCTCTTACCAGAAAATGATTAGGGTACACATGAGGAACACTGAAAAACAAAAGCAAAAAAAGGCAAAAGAAAGGAAACCCTGCACAAAAATTAACATAGATGAAAAAGAAATCACATGCATGACCTAGAAGAATGCAAAAAGCCACATTCAAACTTTATCAAAGTGTCTATGGCATATTGCAATCAAAATACAAAAGAGGCCATGTGGTTGTGCACAGTACTCTATTGTAGAGCACACTATGTTGCAGTTCATTCAACTCTTAAAGTGCTAAAGATTATTGTTGCAAAATGCAAGCATAAATATGTCCCAACAAATAGGTCTAATTTTCTATTCATGTACAAGCCTGGAATTTCTCATAACCAAAGAAAAGGATAATAAACCACAAGGAAAACACTCCTCTCTAGGAGTAGAATAGAGAAATAATTGAACTAATAACATAAGAAAAGAAAGGGGACTCAATATGACCCTAAATGACTTAACTTTTCACAATAATACAATAAGTAACCCCTTATAAGAGAGAGAAAGGGGACAAGAATTTAACCAAAGAATAATGTGTTTAAGATAAGCACCTAAAGACTAGTCAAGATCCACTACTTTCAAACAATATTTATCCCACTAGAGATATATAAAAAAAAACTCACAAACTAGAAGTAGATCATGATCTAAATGCAATATTATCTGCTTTTGGAAAGTGCTCATGTTTTTTCTATGTAAATTTTTGATGATGGTGCTACAAACTAGTTAGGAACATGCTAAATCAATATGGAATATCACAATCCAAGTCTCTCCAAAAATTAATGTAGAAAAAGCTCCATGGTAATTAAGATGTGTTGATAACACTAATGAGGTTGTGAATAAAGTAGAGATAGAGATGGATGTGAAAATTTTCAATATGTGATAAAATTTCATCTAGGACAACGAGAAATAAGTTGCCTACTTATGATTATGTGAAAGTTGTCAATACTTTTTTCTTGTTCTTTATTTACTTCAATGGGAAATAAAAATAATATGTGTATGCTTAGCCTATGCGTGTTTAGGATGAAGAATTAAAATGTGATGAATATTAATAATAATTTATATTATATTGATATAAGTATCATATAAAATTATACATGAAAATTAAAGAAAGGATATGTCAATCAAGTTGTGCCAATATAAACAACCAAAATCCAATTTGACATTGACAGTAAAAATATAATCTAATTACGATGAGAGGTGTTCTATATAATCACAGCACAAATGCCCAGCACGAGAATATGCCAAAAAAGATTCTTCGTCAATAAAAAAGAACGAGGAGCGGTTACAAACTTCTAAATTAAATATTAATTATTAAATCATAAAATAATAAAAAAAATTCCAAAATAATAGCTGGCTGAAATAACAGGAAGCCAAATGGAGGCCAAAATAATAGGGCTGAAAAAAGTAGGGTCTAAAAAAGTAGGATGCAAAAAAATAGGGACCAAAAAATAGGGCCCAAAAAAATTGGGTCAAAATAATTTCAATATGATTTTATTTTTTGTTAAATTTAATTTAGCATGCATATTCATGCTTTTTTTTTGTGGGGAGTGAGGGATTTTGAAACAAATTTGTGGAATGTGAAGAGACGTCTGTTGGGGGATATGAGGAGCCTCTCAGAAGTTATAAAACAAAGGCTCCTCTTTTCATTTTCATTTTATGTTTTTGCAGGAAGGAAGAGGTGGAGGTTATTGGAGGATTAGATTGGAGTTTTTGAATAGGAGTAGATTGAAGTTTTGGAGTAACTTTTTTGCAGGTGAGATTTCTATTTTTTATTTACATTTTCATTTAGATTTAGATGTAGATGTAAATTGAAATTCAAAATTAGTTATAGTATTCTACTTTGATTTAGATTTCAATTTTAATTAGTTTCATTTAGATTTAGAATTATATTCATACTATTTAGGCTTGCATTTAATAGTTTAGTCTTGCATGTTTGATTTAGATTTAGATTTGTATTCAAAATCTATTTGATTTATATATTTTATAATACTTTTCATTTACATATTTTAAAAGTACATGTTTCAAATTAGTTTTATATTTGCATGTTTTATATTAGTTTTAGATTTGCATATTTCAAAATAGTTTTGGTTTGCATGTTTTAGATTTAAATGTTTCATAATAGTTTTACATTTGCATGTTTCTAAATGTTTACATTTTCATGTTTCAAACTATAATTTTATCATTAATCTGGATGAGAATGCCATCATATCAATAAAATTTGTATTTTATTAAAGTTAATGATTTATTTAAAGTAGATGAATCATATATTTAGTATATGTTTTATCATTATTGAATTATAAAATAAAATAATTTTTTTGAAATAATAGCTGGCCAAAATAATATTAAGCCAAATGGATGCCGAAATAATAGGGCCCGAAAAGAGGGGCCAAAAAAGAGGACCCAAAAAATAAGACCCGAAAAAATAAGGCCAAAAAAATAAAACCAAGAAAATAAGGCTAAAATAACTTAATTAAAATTTTAAATATAAAACATTTTCTTTTTGTTAAATATATTTTTGCATGCACATTCATACTTATTTTTTGTGAGGAGTGGGGGAATTTGAAACAAATTCGTGGAATGTCAAAAGACATCTATTGGGGGATATGAGGGTTCTCTCATAAATTATAAAATAAATGCTCCTCATTTCATTTTCATTTTGTGTTTTTATGAGGAAGAGATGGAGATTATTGGAGCAAATTAGAGTTTTTGAAGAGTAGATTAAAGTTTCATATAGTTTAGCCTTGTATGTTTGATTTAGATTTAGGATTCAAAAACTATTTGATTTAGATATTTAATAATACATTTCTTTTGCAGATTTTTAATGTACATGTTTCAATTTAGTTTTACATTAGTTTTAGATTTGCATATTTCAAAATACTTTTGGTTTCCATGTTTTAGATTTGTATGTTTCATAATAGTTTTTATATTTGCATGTTTCAAAATATTTATATTTTTAATGTTTCATAATTAAATTTAATCATTGATGTGGATAGCAAGGTCACCTTATCAATAAAATTTGTATTTTATTAAAGTTAATGATTACTTTAAAATAAATGAATCATATATTTAGTTTATATTTTTTCATTATTTAATTAGATTATATATGTGTTTTATTTAAGTATTTTTCATAGTATATATAGATTTTTATTAATATTTATATTTGTAATGTTTGAAAAGTGGAAGACAATGCCACCATATTTCAAACATTACAATCTAACTATTTCATTTGAAATAGTTTTGATTTTTATTTATGTTATTTTGAGCATTATTAATTTGAAAGAATTTATGTTAACTATTAATACTTTTTCATTCTAATTATTTCCATATGTTGATTTTTATTTATAAGTTTGCAGGTTGCTATTTGAGTTATCGATACCTCGAATAGAGAATCAAACATTATTGGATATTAGAGTCTGACTACTTCAATGATCTCAAATGATTTCTCTAAGATTGAATTTGACAGATGCCTACAAATAATTAAAGAGGCACGCACAACTATAATTAAAGTTGTAGAGAAGCAATATTTCAAATTGACTATGTTGAGGAAATGGAAGAAATGCATATGGAAGATGCATAAAAAATTTTGTGTGACACATCTACAAAAGTGGTTGGGTTTCCATCAATGATGAAAGAAGTATTTCACAATCATTGTTCAAATAAATATTCAAAAGAATCCTAATCATTGAAGAATGTGACATGTATTTACACCATCACGGATATATTTTTTGTATATAGTTCATTCTTGTCTGCGGTTTCAAATTTTTACTTCTAATTAGTTGTATTGACAGTTTTATTTCCTCATTGTTCAATGTAACTTTCATGGAGAAGAGAACAAGACAAAATAAATTTATTGTTGTACGAAAAAACTCTTTAATGGATGTGGCTACTAAACATTTTAATTAAGAAAGAAAATTATAAGTCTAAATAGATTCCTTAATGATAAGCATATTTATTGATTACTCTTCTTAATCATTTCAATAAAATTGCATTAGCATTATTAAAAATTCAACAATATATAATGTTCTCACATCATCATGGAGAAATAATTTTCATAAAATTGACTCTTATATATTCTTTCACACTTTTAACATCATCTAAATTGTTGTGTTGGGACTTATAATTTCCCTTTCATGAATTAATTTTTCCACTATTCGAGTCATTTGTATAACATATATCCCAAATTTGACCATAGTTGTACTCCAAATATTCCAACACTATACCTAAATCTCATACTTCCCTTAACTGTGTCCCTTATTTTAGTGTAATATTTAACCACTTATTGTCCCTAACCATAATAGTGAGTGTCATATAAATGAAATTGTAAACCTTGGATCCTAAATTTAACTCTTACTTTATATATGATTATACTAATCATTTAGCAAATTATATACCTTAGCCTAACCCTATATGTACAACTAACTAGAAATAATATTATATTTTTTATAAGTGAGAATATGTACACACACACACACACGCGCGCACACACACAGAGCATACTTGTAGACAAGAAGGAGCTCATATTATGTTTCTTATAGAGACATGTTTTATGTAGGTAGAGAGAGAGAGAGAGAGAGAGAGAGAGAGGAGAGAGAGAGAGAGAGAGAGAGAGAGAGAGAGAGAGAGAGAGAGAGAGAGAGAGAGAGATTAGGGGTGTATCTAGAGAGCATAAAGGGGGAGAGAGATTAGGAGGAGTATCTAGAAAGAAGGGTGAGAGAGATAAGTGGGTGTATCTAGAGATTAGAGAGATAGATTAGGGGGCATATCTAGAGACTAGAGAGAGAGAGGGTATATTTAGATAGTGGGGGGAGATATTAATGGGTGTAGTTAGAGAGAGAGAGAGAGGGAGAGAGGGAGAGAGGGGGGAGAGAGAGGGGGGGAGGGATTACATTATTAAAAGGTTAATAACTTGTATCACAATAGCACTAATCATGGGCACTATAATAGAACTAACCCACATTAAAATTTAACCTGTCAGTTATCCTAACACCAAGGTAAAGTGTAATAATAGCACTAACATTAGCTATAATATGATTAGTAACCCAAAAATTACCTTAACCACAATAATAACACAAACCCTAACTCTAACTCTAACTCTAACTCTAACTAGATAATTCTAATTTTAACCCTAACCCTAACTCTAACTCTAACTCTAACTCTAACTCTAACTTTAACTGTAACTCTAATTCTCCCCCTAACCCTAACCTTAACCCTTTATAATCCTAAATCTAATGCTAATTCTAACCCTAACCCTAATTCTAGCCCTAACCCTAATTCTAGCCCTAACCCTAAGCCTTACTATAACTCTAATCCTAAATCTAATTCTAACTCTAATTCTAATTCTAACCCTAAATCTAACCCTAATTTTAACCCATATTCTAATTCTAACTCTAACTCCAACTCTATCTCTAACACTAACACTAACCCTACTCTACCCCTAATTCTAACCCTAACTCTAACTCTAACTCTAACCCTAACTATAACTATAACTCTAATTGTAACCCTAACACTAACCCTAACTCTAACCCTAATCCTACCCATAATCCTAATCCTAACACTATATATAATGCTAATCCTAACCCTAACACTATATGTAACTCTAACTCTAATCCTAACCCTAATTCTAATCATAAACCCAATCCTAATTCTAACCCTAACTCTAACTGTAAACCTAAATCTAAGCCTAAATCTAACCCTAACTCTAGCCCTAACCCTAAATCTAACCCTAACCCTAAATCTAACCCTAACCCCAACTCTATCTCCAACTTTAACTCTAACTGTATCCCTAACTCTAACTCTAATTCTAACCCTAACCCTAACCCTAACTCTAGCCTCAATTCTAGCCCAAATTCTAACCCTAACACTAACACTAATACTAAAACTAAGACTAATTATAACCCTAACCCTAATAGTAACCCTAACTCTAACCATAACCCTTATGCTAACCATAATCCTAGCCCTAATTCTAACCCTAGCTCTAACTCTAACTCTTGTTCTAATTCTAATTCTAACTCTAGCTCAAATCCTACCTCTAAATATAACCCTAACCCTAACCCTAATTCTAACCTTAACTTTATTTGTAACCCTAATTCTAGCCCTAACCCTAATTCTTACCCTTACTCTAACCCTAACTTTAACTCAATCTATAACCCTAATTATATTTGTAACCCTAATTCTAACCCTAACCCTAATTCTAACTCTAACTGTAACTGTAACTCTAATTCTACCCCTAATCCTAACCTTAACCTATATAACCCTAACTCTAACCCTAATTCTAACCCTAACCCCAATTCTAGCTCTAACCCTAACCTAATTCTAACCCTAACTATAACTCTAATCCTAACTCTAGCCCTAACTATAACTCTAACTCTAATTCTTACCCTAACCCTAACCCTAACTCTAACCCTAACTCTAACTCTAATGCTAATTCTAATCCTAACCCCAATTCTAACCCTAATTCTTACCCTAAATCTAACTCTAACTCTAACTCTAACCCTAACTCTAACTCTAACTTTATCTCTAATTCTAACCCTACCCCTAATTCTAACCCTAACTCTAACTCTGACTCTGTTTGTAACCCTAACCCCAAAATTAACCCTAACCCTAAATTTGACTATAAACCTACCCGTAATCCTAACTCTAACACTATACATAACTCTAACTCTAACCCTAACCCTAATTCTAATCCTAATCCCAACCCTAACTCTTACCCTAACCCTAAATCTAATCAGGTAACTTTAGCCCTAACCCTAATCTAACCCTAACCACAACTCTATCTCTAACTTTAACTCTAACTCTAACTTGAACCCTAACTCTAACTCTTATTCTAATGATAACCCTAACCCTAATTTTATCCCCAATTCTAACCCTAACTCTAACTCTAATTCTAACTCTAACTCTTATACTAACACTAACACTAACACTACCTCTAATTTTAACTCTAACTCTAATTGTAACCCTAACCCTAATGCTAACCCTAACCATAACCCTAACCTTAACTTTAACACTAATTATAATCCTAAACTTAATTCTAATCCTAAATATAACCCTGACTCTAACTCTAACTCTAACTCCAACCCTTATTCTAACTCTATCTCTAACGCTAACCCTAACTCTTATTCTAACCTTAACACTAACCCTAACTGTATTTATAACCCTAATTCTAATCCTCATCCTAATTCTTACCCTTACCCTAACCTTAACTCTAACTCTAATCCTAACTATATTGGTAACCCTAATTCTAACCCTAACCCTAATCCTAACTCTAACTCTAACTTTAAACCTAACCCTAACCCTAACCCTAACTCTAACTCTAACTGTAACTCTAACCCTAACCCTAACTCTAGCTCTAATTGTAAACCTAACCTTAACAAGAACCCTAACTCTAATTCAAACCCTATCCCTCACCCTAATTTTCATCCTAATGCTAACCCTAACTCTAACTCTAACCTACCCCTAACCTTAACACTAACCCTAACCTTAACTCTAACTCTAACCCTAACCTTAACTCTAACTCTAACCCTAACCCTAACCTTAACACTAACCTTAACCATAAACATTAATTTGTCCCTAACTCTAACCCTAAGTCTAACTCTACCATAATTGGACTCTAACCATAACCCTAACCCTAACTTTAATCCTAGCTCAAAACATAACCCTAACTATAACTGTAAAACCTTAACCCTTACTCAAGCCCTAACCCTAACCCTAACCCTAGCCCTACTATAACCCTAACCCTAACCATAATCATAAGTCTAACCCTAACCTTAACCGTGAGCATAACTCTAACCCTAAACTTAACCATAAACATAACTCTATCCCTAACTCTAATCCTAAATCTAACTCTACCATAATTAGACCCTAACCCTAACTCTAACCCTAACTATAATCCTAACTAAAACCATAACCCTAATCCTAAATCTAACCTTAACCCTGACTCAAACCCTAACCCTATCCCTACAATAACCCTAACTCAAGCCCTATAATAGCCCTAACCCTAACCATAACCATAACCATAACCATAACTCTAACCTCAACCATGAGCATAACTCTAACCCTTAACTCTAACCCTAAATCTAACTCTACCATAATTGGACTCTAACCCTAACCCTAACTTTAATCCTGACTCAAACCCTAACCTTGACTCTAACCTTAACCCTAACTCAAACCTTAACCCTAGCCTTACTATAACACTAACCCTAACCATAACCATAACTCTAACCCTAACCTTAACCATGACCATAACTCTAATCCTAACCTTAACCATAAACATAACTCTAATCTTAACCTTAACCATAACTCTAACAATAACCATAACCATAACTCTAACCCTAACCTTAACCATAACTCAAACCCTAACCCTAACTCCAGCCTTAACCCTAATGCTAACTCTAACCCTTATTCTATCCCTAAGATTAACATTAACTATAATGGTAACTTTGTCCCTAACCATATATCTATGTTTGACTATAACATTTTACATTATAATATGCCAAAAATAAAATTACTTTTTTTTAATCTAAATTAAACTCCATAAATTAAATTTAAAATAAAATAAAATTTGAAGCATAATTTTATAGTAACTTTATACAACTCTAATTAAAATTAATTAACAATTTTATAATAACCTTATCAAAATATAAATAAAAAGTAAATGTTTTGCGCCGCGACTGCCACTAGCTTATATATATATATATATATATATATATATATTACGCCGAGAGTAATCATTCTTGGGGCACCTATTTTTTTCATAAATCCCAATTTTGATTAAAATAACCTTAGGATTAAATAAAAATAGGTGCCTTGAGAATGATTACTCTCGGTGTAATATATATATATATATATATATAAGCTAGTATAAATTTAACTATCAGTATATTGTACTAATTAATAATATAAGAGAGAAATATTTTATTTTCTCTTTTCATACGAGGAAGAATAATAAAATATTCAATGACTACCATAAAAAAATAAAATGTAAGGTGTGGGTAGTAGAAATATTTATACAAATAACTTGGCTTCAAATAACATCTAAATGTAAATAAATAAATACTTATATTATCATATTTGCATAGAAGCCTCTTCAAAGGGTGTGTTTATTAACCAATGGTTATTTACTTGCAATAAATAATGGAAAGCTAAATGACTTAGGCCATGATAGCTTGACAATGACATAGTCTAGTATGAGGTTTTAAAAAATGTTTTGTTATGCAAACCAAAAACACGAGGTAGAGAATGGAGTGTGGAAGGGATAATGTTATTGTAGCATGAAGTATATTTAGAACTTTTATCATTGCAAATAAAGGAAGATGATAAATGCAACCATACTTTAATTAATCAAACAATATATATTATGATGCAAGAGCATCCTAGGTGTATGGCAATCTTGCATCACCCAAAAATATTCTATTTCTAGTTTTGTGTTTTTAACAAGGGTTATTCCTATGTAGAGTTGTTATTTGTGTGAGCTTGCTAATTATTTTAGTAAGTTGGTATTATGTTCTTAGATTGTTATAATTTCATATTTGGAGGTTCTTCTTGGACACATCAACATTCTGAATGAGTTTTATTGTCATATCATATGTATTAGTGCAGTTATTGCAGATTTTTGGTATGATTTTTGGCTATACAAACTTTAGGTCCAGCAATGAAGGCCTAAATAGCTCTAAAACAAGCTCAAACCTTGACTAATGAACACTTGTGCAATCAATCATTGTAAAAATTTAGCCAAGGATTTCAGAATGGGGTTATAATAGCCCATCAAATCAATAGTTTTCTAGTTATGATCTCCAAAAGTGGACCCATCTGAAAATATAATTTGTAAATTGTCTTGAACTGATCCTATGTAATAAAGTGTAATAAAATAATATAATATGAGGTTGATTAGCCTCAATGGTTAAGGCTTAGTGTCTAGAACCTTCTCGAGTGGTGCAAAATACTTGTATAAGGAAGGCACATAGGTTGTCTAGGGTTGTTGTGGGTGATAGTCATAGCTCTATCTTATAGACTATTGTAAGGAAGGTGCCCATGTAGGTTTGCATATTGTAATCTATAATTCCACATTTGTGGTGATAATAAGAAGCACATATTTTGTTCTCACAAATTGTGTTTTTATTTATTTTTCTATTGTACGTTATGGTATTAAGGGTAGTGTCCTTCATCAAGTAGAACCAGAGTAGGAGTTCCTAAGTGTGTAAATAGATCACCGACTATGAGACAATCTGCATTAGGACCATGATTTTTATTAAGCATGTAGATAGATTGTCGACTATGAGGAAATTCGCACTAGGATTTCAACAGAATTGGGAAAAATTCTCCACAAAAAGAGTGTGGTGCCAGAGGTGTTACACCTAAGGTTAGAGCCCTCTAAAGAAAAATGCAAACATTGCAAGAATAAATACGTAGACAGATGAATCTTGCTAAAGATGTGAGAGTGAGGATGAAAGAGAATGAGATAGACACATTGATTATGAAGAAGGTGAAATTTTGAACTTAGAAGAAGAAAAATTGTTTAGGGTCATTTCCAAGAGTGGAAAAGGACCTAAGTTTGATGGTCGCACATTTTCAAGAAATATTAACACAATGGAATTGGTCAATTGGATCAATAATTAGAATAATACTTTAAATATGAGGATATTGAAGATCTGGAAAGGGTCAAATTTGTGAAAGCCAAACTGAAGGGTCATGAAAAAATCTAGTGGCAGGAGATTCAATAAGAGTGAAATAGAAGAGGGAAAGATAGAATTTGAGTCCATGTGTTGTACTAGTAGTATTAGCACCAAAGAAGAATGGAGAATGAAGGATGTGCATATATTCTCGAGCTATCAACAAGATCATAATCAAGTACAAGTTTTCATTACTCTGGATGGATGATATCATGGACCATTTGAGTGGAGATGTGTATTTTAAAAAGATAGATCTAAAGACTGGGTACCATTAGATTCACATCAAAGAAGGAGATGAGTGGAAGACTACCTTCAAGACAAGGTAAGGATTGTATGAGTGGTTAGTCATACCTTTTGGGTTAACCAATGCACCAAGCACTTTCATGCACCTCATGAATGAGGTATAGAAGGATGTTTTGGGTAAGTTTGTCAATATTTACCTCAATAGTATTTTTATCTTTAGTAAGACATTGGAGGAGCATTTGATGCACATTCGTAAGGTTATTGAAAAGTTGAGGGAAGAAAGGTTGTTGATAAATTTGAAGAGGTGTACATTTGTGAAGGAGTTGGTGTACATGGGATTTTTAGTTTTAGCAGAAGGTCTGAAAATGGACCTTGAGAAAGTGAAGGCTATCCTTGCATGGCCTACTCCAAGGAGTGTGACTGAGGTAAGATATTTTCATGGAATGGCTAGTTTTTATAGAAATTTTATATAAGAGGTTTCAATAGTATTTTTGGACCCTTGACTGAAATAATGAGAGAGCTAGAATATAAGTGAACTATAGGAATAGATAAGAGTTTTAATCTATCGAAATAGAAAGTTATAGAGTAGCCAGTTTTAGCACTTCTAGATTTTAGCAAGATGTTTCAAGTAGACTATAATGCTAGTGGTACTACAATAAGAGCTATTTTGAGCCAAGAATGTAGGCATGTTTCTTATTTCAGTGAGAAATTGAATGATGCCAAAAGAAAGTATTATGTTTATGATCAAGAATTTCATGCTATAGCTCAAGCATTAAAGAAGTGGGACAATATATTCTCCCTAAGGAATTTGTTTTGTATATTGGTCATCAAGCATAGCAATATTTGAATGGTCAAGAAAAATTGAATCAAAGGCATTTGAAGTGGGTTGAGTTTTTTCAAAGTTATACATCTATTTTGAAATAGAGGAGTGGGAAGTATAAAAGAATTGTAGATGCTCTTAGTAGAATAGATCTTTTGCTGATAGAGATGCAAAGTGAGGTGGTTGGGTTTAAGGAAATAAAAAATTTGTATCTAGAGGATCGTGATTTTGGTGAAGCTTGGAAAACTTGCACATAACTTTTTATGCTTAACAGGACAAAGTGGTTGGATTTCATAATCCAAGATGGAATGTTGTTCAAAGGGAGTCAGTTGTACATTCCAAGAAGTTCTATGAGAGAGATTCTCATCAAGGAGAAGCATAGTGGAGGATTGGCTAGACATATTGGTAGAGATAAAACTATTTCTTTGCTTGCAGAGAATTATTATTGTCCATAGTTGTAGCAAGATGTGAAGAAGTTTTGTGTAGATTTGTAGAGTATGTTAGACAACCAAAGGAGTAAAGCAGAACATAGGGTTGTGTCAACCATTATCCGTACCTGAGAAGCCATGGGAAGATGTCAGTATGAATTTTTCTCTTGGTTTACTAAGGACATAGTGATGCAATGATTCAATATTTATGGTGGCTGACAGGTTTTCAAAGATGACATATTTTATTACCTAAAAGAAACCTAGTGATGTTGTTCATGTGGTGGATTTATTTTTTAGAGAAGTGGTGAGACTACATGTTATGCCAAAGAGTATAGTTTTTTATTAAGATACCAAGTTTTTTGGGTATTTATGGCATACATTATGGAAGATATTGAAGACAAATTTGAAGTTCGGTTCATCACATCATCCACAAACTAATGGAAAAATAGAAGTTGTGAATTAGAGTTTGGGAAATTTGTTGATATATTTGGTTGGAAACAAACCAAAAGGATGGAATGTGATTTTACCACATGTAGAATTTGCATATAATATTTTTGTTAGTAGGAGTACTGGTAAATTGCCATTCCAGATTGTATATGGGAAAAAACCCAAAAATGCTTTGAAATTGAGGTATTTGGATAAAAGAGAGATAAGTAGTGCTGAGGCAAAATATTTTTCTAAACATTTGAAGAACATCCCCGAGGAGATGAGGAAGTACATTACAAGATTGAATGCATAGTATAAGGCTAGTGCAGATGTGAAAAATAGGTATGAGGAATTTCATCTTGGGGATGAAGTCATGGTTCATTTGAGGAAGGAGATATTTCCAATGGATACATATAATAAGCTAAAAATGGAGAAGCTTGCATTAAAGTTTAGTCAATTCGGATGCCTTATATATATAGTATCTCATTATCAAATAGAAATGTCCCATGAGGGGGACATGTCTATTCATGTCCTATGCTTAATATAAACATGAGAGGAAGTTACATTTGAAAAATGAATATCAAGAAGATAATACAATTACATTTGTAGCTCTTGGAGAAAATAAACATTGTATCAGAGCTTTGTTAGAGTGGGGTTGTTGTTGCACCCAAAGATCGATCTATAAATGCCTAAAACAACCACTCAACTTATAGTACATAGGAGGCAGTTAAGCCCTTGTCATGAATCTCGAGGGGAGCACTGAACAAATTTCTAACAATCTCCCCCTCAGTGTTACCTGAGGGTCTGAGGATTTGAACTTATGACTAAGCTTTGATACCACTTGTTAGAGTGGGGTTGTTGTTGCACCAAAAGATCGATTTGTAAATGCTCAATACAACCACTCAACTTATAGTACACAGGAGGCAATTAAGCCCTTGTCACAAATCCCAAGGGGAGTGTTGAATAAATTTCCAACAAGCTTAAGGGTATGTGTAAGATCATGATCAACCAAACTATGCTCTTAAGTGGTAATAAAAAATTAGCAAATTAGGGTTATGTGAACTTGACATGCAATTTAATTTTCTACTTGTTCTAAAATTTATATCAAAAAGTTGAGAGAAAAGAATCTCTAGAAAATTGACTTTTGTTTCTAAACTACTAGGCCTTATCTAAAAAAAATAAAAATTGATTGGTCAAAATTTTGAATTTTAAATGCAATAGTACAAAAAAATTAGGACAAAAATAAGAAGTAGACTGTATGTCTGACCACCTTAATCAAAATCAAATGATAATATTTTTAAATAATATTCTAGATAGAATTAAACTCATGCCTAGACGTGACACATATTTTTGGGTATTTTTATTCTCAATAAATTATTAATTATTAATTTTCTACTTTAGTATTTTTGCAATAAAAAAACTCTCATGTTTGACCACCTTAACTAATTCAAAACTCTACAAAATTTAATTTTTCCTTTTTTTTCCTTAAAGTAGAAGAAACATAGAATGTGATGCATCTTTTGGATTTCAAAAATGTTGTACCATTTGAAAGTTATAATTTTCTTTCAAGTAGTATGTCAATCAACACTTTATACATAAGTTTATTAGAAAATAAGTAATAATTACTTACTAAACTCATAATTTGACAAACCTTACATTTATGAAAATCTAAGAACATTCTTAAGAAACCCATTTCATTTCATCAAATTTTGGTAAAAATAAAGTCGTCAACAACATGTTTGAAGTAATAAACACACAAGAATAGGCCAAAAATACATTTTTAGGATGTTTTTAAAGTTGAACAGATAGGGTTGGTATCGAAAGATATAGTAGGTCTTTTAAAGGTATTAATTGTTTTCTTTTAGAATCAGGATGGGTGGGGAAAAAAAGGTTATAGATTTTGAAATGCTTTGAGACATTTCAGAACTACATATTTTTCAGATCGTCAATTTTTGGAATGGCATGATCCTGCATATGCCCTTAACTACAAATGTATAAATAAAAGATAAAACAAAGTTAATAGGGACCAATTTCACATGTAGAAGCATTGCCGACTATATTTAGTGGGAAGGGATTAAGTATGATAGATGTGGGCCTATTGTTTGACCAAAAATCTCTAGTTTCCAAATGATGTGTCATTGTAGATGCCTCATTATTGTGGAATATAATCATAATCATATTGTGCTTAATATCTTGTCTATCAACATTGAGGTGGACCACTAGTCATGGAATAAGCTTTGATTAGAGAGGATAGTCTTTCGATGCAATATTCTATCTACACTCGACTAAATAGTCTTATAGTGGTTGTTGGATGATGAGGTGGATTCAGTCTCAAAGATGTTCATTGCATACTATTCTTGGTGACAAACTATAGAAGTTTCACAAAGGTGGTGAGGAGTTTAGAAGATTAAAGATGTTGGCTACTCAAGATTGGCCTACATGGAAGGGAGCCAAGTTAGATATGAGGACTCAATGTCATCGGTCAAAGATCATGTTTTATTGTGAGTGGTATATGACAATACCATTGAGATCATTGAAGCTACATATGAGAGAAATGATGTGTGCATAGTGAGTGAGATAGGTAGTGGAGTGCACAAGTAACCAACAAGATGTCAACTATCAAGACTTGGTTGAATGTATCACTATTAAGATATATGTTTCCTACTTTATCAATAATTTGGCCTGTGAAATACTTCTGATGATTAAAAACTAAAGTTTTCATTTTGTTGCACATTTACATAATTAATAAATATTGAAGCCAGTGGATATTTTCAAAAAGATATTCTTACTTAAGGAGTTGTGATGTTTTGAATCTATGGTTGTTGCAAGAATAGAGAAATTCATATCATTTGCTTCAATCCTCTCATTTTTTTTATAGAGAGATGATATTATATATTAAGTATATGGAACAACTATGATCAAATTTGAGAAGAGTAAAAATTGTAGTTAATCTTGTTGAGAAAATCATAGTGGTTGAACATTGATATATTTACATAGGTTTGGGAGATTTTTCATTTCCAAAAATTTATAGATGATGAAAATTTTCTCTAAACCTAAATTAGGTATTACATTTGGAAATCTACATGAAGTCTTAGCTGTAACAATTTCAACACCATTCCAAGTCTATTCATTGCTCTTGATTTGTACTTGAACACCATTTTTTGTGCAGGACTTACTAGAGGGTGATTATTTGGGAGGATCTAATTTGCAAATTAATTCCTAGACTACTGAAGCTTGGGTGCTTGATCATCTAAGTTGGTGGTTATTATTTCACTTTACTTGTGGTGTGATTTATACAAATATTAAATGATATCTTAAAACCTAGTGGGTATATGAGTTAAATCATCCAACATTGTATCAAAGATTCTCCAATGGTGTTGCTTCATATGGTATCAAACCATAAGATCATTGTTCTATTGTGAGTAGTGAAAGAAGAGGAGAGCATGAATTGAGAAACACTTTCATTTATAGAATAGCAACTTGCTTGTAGGTGTTGAAGTTTGACACTATCCTAGAGAGTACAACTACCATTATAAATCAAAGCATTATTGATCATGGGAATTAATTGGCTCCAAAAGGTGAGAGGGATAATTGTATAGGTTACCTATACATGAGTGCAAATTATGATATAAAAGAATAGTGAGCTAAATGGTAACTATGTGAATCACAACTACCGTGTAGAGAGAATTTTAATAAAGATTCCATATGAATATGACTCCATGTTGATGTTGAGAATAATAAATAAATAAAACCATGTTCATGAAACTTTGAGGGTAGTAGTTGAAATATGTTGTGAGAGAATAGTTTGGTGCAAGAGCATTGTTAGTGATATCGTCAATGCAAAAGCCAATGGAATGAAACATATAGAATCTTATATAAAATGTATTAGCCATGATATTATTAGCAATTGTTGGTGTAAATAAGTATTTACTTATTACACTTACTTAAGCTTAGGTTAATGCATTAGTTAATTATTTGCATTATTTTATTATTTTTATTTGTGAGACACTTAGGAGTTTGTGCACCTTTTTGAGTTGTTATGTAGAAAACACAAGAGTACGCAACTCTATTTTAGCACATGGTGTATATAACACTGTTTTGCATGTCACACCCTTGTAGGCTTATCCTCTCATCACCGCACTTACTTTTGTGCTTAATGGAGGATAACCCATATCTAGTGGACATGTGCTTGGTTGTATGACACATCATGGTGCTGATTTTGAGACATTCTAGATGTATCTCAGTGGCCTTTATATATAGGCACTCCTAGTGTACTTTTACATGGCATATTGAATACATTGTCATTCTGATCATACTCTCTCTCTCTTTGGTCTACTGTGTGCTTGTGTTTGAGTTCTTAGTTCCTGGGTGAATTTTTCCCTTAAGCAAATTCTTACATGGTATCAGAGCAACTTGGAGACTTTCTCATCGCAAACTGTTCGAGACCTCTTGCTTGCTTCATCACCTCTGCCTGAATTTGAAGTGCTATAGAAATTGGGAGCATCTAGAGCCAAATCTGACCTCGCCATTGCATCCGAAATGCTAAACCGGTGAAAATTGACTATAAACTCAGCTACTTTGGCCCAAAGTCGACCATGAGGCAAAGGAAAATTTTGCAAATTGGAACCCGGAGGCCCAATTTGCATTATGGGTATGTTTTTTTTGGATCTGCAATTTAAGTTATTCAGATCTAAGTATTTTAATTTCTCTATTTTTTTTCGACATTATTGTTCCAAAAAAAATTTGCAGGTACCGGGCTGTTAGATCCCAGCCCTGGAGGTTCGCACAGATTATTCGGCAAATTTTATTATTTGGTTCAGCCCTGCATTATTGGTTGTACCAAATTTGGTACTACACAGTTCAATATCCGGCAAGTGCCTTACTAATATTTCTAGTTGACTTTAAAAATCTAGCTACACAGCGACCTGCCCAACCCTAAACATCGGTGGGATTTACAATTTATTTGAGTTGTGGGCCGCATTGTATTAAAAAACCCTCAAGTTCCACCATGCGACAGATGTGGGATTAATCCCAAACTGCCTGCGTCGATTGTTTTTAACTTCTGGCCTGCAGATCCTGAATTTTGGGCGACGACAGTCACCTCCGACTACGAATCAGCTCAGGAGGCAGGTATCTTCTAGTAGTTGCACAATAGTGGATGCCATTTGCATTAATCGACAATAGACTTTTATCTTTCGATAGCATTTTTGGTGTGCAATCCCTATCCCAACGTGGTCTAATTCTTCTCGGTAGTGGAGTTCATTTTCCTTGCAATCGCTATCGTGTTTCCAGCATTAGACTCCAGAACAACTTTTGTGATTTTCAGCAATCGGCGACTCAAACATAGTTTTCAATTGTCGCAATATATTTTGACATGGCACAGAATATATAGGGCTCTGCAAAAATTCTTGGTGAGGATTTTAAACTCCCACGAACAATTATTCTCAGCCACGTAGCACCCAAGCTGTGGTCCATGTGGACAGCCCTCTCTAATGTGTGACCTGCCACGTTTACATATATAGTAGGACTTTTGCCTACTCCATCACATCAGCCAATACTACCATGTCTGCCACATGGAAATTGAATCTCTTGACACGTCAGCAGCATGAGTCAGCATCCAAGTCAACCTACCATGTCACCCAAAGGGACTTTTCTTTGCTGACATCAGCATTTTATGAAGTTAAAATTGGCATCTATTTGACCATCATTTCTAGGCTTCTTATAACTGTAGTGACAATCATTTGACTGTCAAAATTAGAATAGCAATTTTTTTTCCAGGCCCCTCTCTAGATTGTTTTTCAGTTTGGCAGCCTGACTTTGCAAGCTCTTATCTTGGATATTCGAACTCTAATTTAGGTGCAATTTTTTTTTAAATCAGGTAAAATTTCTTGAATTTTCTAGTGGCGGTGTTATTTTCTAGTTTTGGTTTACAAATTTTGCATAAATTGCATCTTTTGGTGACTGTACTTGCATAATCCTGCATTTTGCAACTTTAGAAGCTCCATACAAGCACATCTGTTCACTTTTTTAGGTTCCATTTTATTTGAAAGTGTGTATTTTTTTGTCTACTTTCCAGATCTGAAGTCAGATTCTAGGGTTGTGTGGACCAATTTCTCACTTTCAGAATTAGACCTTCTTTGGTATTATAAAGCTTTGATTCTTTTTTAGAATAGTTGTAAAACTAAGCTACAGTTCTTAAGTGACAAATTTTAGCCTCATAAGGCAGTTGTAAAAGCAAAATTAGAAAGTCCACTTTGTTCATTTTGACAAGTGGTCCATTGTAAACGCACTATTTATAAAGTGCCAAAGCATCTTTTTTGGGGGGGTCTTTTGATTGAGTGAAAAGGGGGTGTGTACTATGTTTCTTGTGTCTCTTTTGTGCTCTTTTCATTTCTGCATCATGGGTTTTAAATGTCCTCCTCTAACTTCATGCAAGTATTCTACATGGAAAGATATTACATGGAGTAGATTAATGGAAAAAGGATATAGTTTGTATGTTGATGCTACAATTACCAAACCTACTAATGCTAAAGAACTCATTGATTGGAAAAGACAAGACTGACAAGCTTTAGGAGTAATTAGGAGTTGTGTACATGGGGATCTTCTCTTTCACATTAAAATTTGTTCAAAATCCAAAGAAGCTTGGGATAAACTTGAATAGTTGTATGGTAAAGTGGATGAAGAAAAGGGATTTCAAATTGAGGATGATCTACTTCTCTTGGATCCTAAGAATTATGACACAATTCAGGATTATATCATCAAAGTCAATGAGTATAGGGCACTTCTAAAAGATTGTGGAAATCCCATGAAGGATGGTAGGTTGATTCATCACATCTTGAAGAGGCTACCTTCTAAGTACGCTAACTTTGTTTCAAGTTTTAATACTCACAGGTTGAACATGGGATCTGCTTACCAGAAGCCTTCCTTTGATGGATTTGGAGACATGTTGATTGTTGAACAATCTCACTTGGTGGATTTTGGACTTCTCAAGTCATCTAAGACCAAAGCCTTGGTGGCTAGTGATAATCACAAATCTAGTCAAGGGGGAAAAAGCAACAACAAAAAGAAGCAGTGGAAGCAAAAAACACAATCTAAGACACAAAAATCTTCCTCTCAATAAGGCGGTTCTTCTTCAAACAAGAAGGGAAGTAATGAAAAGGACAAACTTTTTTGTGCATACTGCAAAAAGCCAAATCATGACGAGCATCATTGCAAGACAAAAAGAATCGATGAGTTAGAAAATCTACTCAAGAAGAACAAGATTCAAGTGCCAAGTACTTCCAAGGATTCTACTCCAACCCCTTCAAAGGGTAAAGGTCAAGCACTTATGGCAAACACAAGTTCTTCAGAAAGGATACTTGACTCAGGTGCCTCTTACCACATGGGTTCTTCAAAGGAAGACATTTCTTCATTGAAGCAGTCAAAGGTACCACACATCTTCATGGGAGATGATGCTAAGATGGAAGTTGAAGGGAAAGGACATGTGGAAATGGAAGATGTGAAATTAAAAGATGTTCTCTATGTTCCAAATCTAAGCTCCAATCTCCTATCAGTTTACCAAATCACTCACCTTGGAGATGGTCATAAGGTTGAGTTCCTTCTAGATTTAGTGATGACGTGAAGTCTCAGAGATGATTCATTGGTAGCAGTGGGGAAATTCAATGATGACAAGAGGTTATACTCCTTCTCCCACTTTGTGCCTAAGAGTCCTTCTCAAGCCTTGTTAACTCACTCTACTTCACACATCAACTTATGGCATGAGCGGTTTGGTCACCTTGACTTTCGCTCTCTTCAGAAACTTTGCTCAAAACATATGGTCAAAGGTCTACCTAATATCATCTTTTCTAAGGGAGAGTGTTCATCTTGTTCAATGGATATTTATCTCAAGGAGAAGTATGATAAAGGGAAGTCTTCTCGAGCTCTAGTAGTTCTTCAGCTAGTTCACATGGTATTAGCAGGACCCTTTGCAATGACTTCAGTTAGCCAAGGCCACTACATACTCACATTTGTTGATGACTTTTCAAGATTCACTTGGGTCTTCTTCCTTCATCATAAGATTCAGACTTCAAGACTCATGTTGAACACAAGTCAAGGAAAGCCATCAAAGTACTAAGGGTGGACAATGAGAATAGATATGTTGATAGAAGAATTAATAACTTTTACAGAATTGAGGGGATTGATCTTCAGAACTCACCAGCATTCAGTCCGCACAAGACAGATGTTGCAGCTATGAGGATTAGGACTCTCAAGACCATGACAAGTTGCATGATTAAGGCCAAGTCTCTTGATCCTACACTTGAAGTTGAAACCATTAGCAGTGCTACTCACATACTTAATAGGTCTCCTCATCCAACCTTAGATGGCAAGACTCCTTTTGAGGCATGGTGCGACAAAAAACTAGTTATGAGTCACCTTAGAGTCTTTAGTTGTCCATCATGGGCAAAACTTTCTTCTAGGAGTTGCAAGGCACCGACACCTAGGCCTTGTACCTTTATCGGTTATGAAGACAATGTGAAGGCTTACAAACTAATAGATCCAGAGACTCATGAGATCTTTGTGGAGAATGATGTACATTTTGAGGAAAGTTCTCCCAGCTTATCCTCTAATCCTCTCCACACTTCATATACAGTGGAAACTGATAGTGACACTAGCAATAGTGCTTCAACAGGTTCAAACATGGGGGGTTCTATCGATAGTTGCAGTGAGAGGTCACATCAGTCCAATCCACATGCTTATATTGCCACAGTGAAAGGTCCAACACATCATGGTACATCTCGTCTTCCAACTCTAGCTTCACTTGACTTGGGAGACAGACTTGAGGACTTACATCTTCTCATTGATGATGATTCTTCTATAGTTGTTGCGAGGGCTCACTCTGACCCTCATGTCCATTCTCTACATGATCAATCTTCACAGGTTGGCATGATTGTGGATCCTTATGAACAGCAATTAGTGGAGGTCTCTTTGTCAGTTGAGGAGACATATGGTTTAGTGGAACAGGTTCAACAGACATCCTTGCCAAATTTGCATTCATTCTTTTCAGCACAGTTGGAAAGGGTGAACTTCAGCATCAGTACAGGGATACTTGAGTAGGTTTCAGAGCCACCTTACATCTTTAGGGTTGTACCTTTGCCTTTGTTTCTTCCTAAGGGGAAGAACACCATTCTGCATTCTTGGACCAACTTCTTCATCAGAGCAGTTTTCACTTGTTGGCATTCTTCTTTTGGGGGGGAAGCCTATTCTGTCTCTCTTCCTTCTCTCATTCTCTTATGTAAATACTAGATGTATTTCGTAATGGGGGGGTCTTGATTACTCCATCCATCGATGCATCCTTACTTATCTCTCTTTTTGGGGGAGGGTTTTTCCCATGAGGTTTTCCCTCTTTCCCCACTTTATGGGAGATTTTCATATCATTATGTACATGGGTACCTAACATGGCCTAGTAGCCGGGACCCATTCTACATCTTCATCCTAGTTTGTAAGCTTAAGGGCATTCCCCTAAGTTGCACTTAAGGGGGGGTGTTGGTGTAAATAAGTATTTACTTATTACACTTACTTAAGTTTACTTAGCTTAATGCATTAGTTAATTATTTGCATTATTTTATTATTTTTATTTGTAGACACTTAGGAGTTTATGCACTTTTTTTAGTTTTCATGTAGAAAATACAGGAGTACACAACTCTATTTTAGTACATGGTGTCTACAACATTGTTTTGTGTGTCACACCCTTATAGGCTTATCCTGTCATCACCGCACTTACTTCCATGCTTAATGGAGGATAACCCATATCTGGTGGACATGTGCTTGGTTGTATGACACATCCTAGTGCTGATTATGAGACATTCTAGATGTATCACAGAGGCCTTTATATATAGGCACTCCTAGTGTACTTTTACATAGCATATTGAATACATTGTCATTCTGATCATACTCTCTCTCTCTTTGGTCTACTGTGTGCTTGTGTTTGAGTTCTTAGTTCTTGGGTGAATTTTTCCCTTAGGCAAATTCTTACCAATAATATGAGAAAACATGTAGCTTTAATTTTAAGAACCATGTCAATTGTACCATCGGGGTCAACTAAAGTCTAATACAGGGAAGGAATGCACAGGTCACAAATATAGAAAAGGGAAAATCCCAACCCATCATTTTTATGTATGATCAAAGTTGAAAAATAAATAAGGTTTCTCAATTACCAATTGACACCCCACATGAAAAGAGATCAGGTGTCTATGTAAATTCCATGCTCATGGTATGTATATTATATACCACCACCCATGGGGTGGGTCACGTGAATCAAGGGCCCACCACAAACCTAGTAAGTATAAGGGAGTATTAATATCAATATATTTTGCTGAAGATATATTATTAAGTATATTCTATATATAATACTATTTGTAATATAGAATATACATAATAATATATCTTCAGCAAAATATATTGATATTAATACTCCCTTATACTTACTAGGTTTGTGGTGGGCCCTTGATTCACGTGACCCACCCCATGGGTGGTGGTATATAATATACATTATATATATATATATATATATATATATATATATATATATATATATATATATATATATATATATATATATATATATATATATATATATATATATATAGATAGATAGATAGATAGATAGATAGATAGATAGATAGATAGATAGATAGATAGATAATGGAATTAAAATAAATGATAATGTAATTATTTTTATTACAATAGATTTGTAATAAAATATTACTGAAATTTGACATAATGTTTTCCATCCATAAAGAGATTCATTATGAGAATATAGAAGGTAAAGATGTAGTGTAGTTATATTCTGACTTCTATACATCACTATGTATTTATGTTATGGCATGAGTTAAAATTCTAAAAAAAAAATTATATTTTCTAAGTGAATATAAGAGATTGGAAAATTGGTATTAATGATAAAATTATTTGTGAAATATGGATTGATGTAGATATTTAAATTAGACATTTATCTATATTTTTGAGTATTATATGAGTATTTCAATATTTACTATAAAAAATATGTGCTTTGATCCTTTTCATGAAGAATGCTATTGTAGGTAGAGGGAGTCTAAAACATTCATTTGATGGAGTGAATAGAGGATAGATTTCAGTTGATACTTGAAGTTTTGATCTAGAATTCAATGATCATGTTTGATTAAGTGAGACTCTTGAAGGAAATACATTTGATGATTTAGATGATGAAGTAAATTTTTATATCAAGTGGGAGTCTGATTCTTCTTCAGAGAGAATCTTGTACTAAGAGATTAGAAAAGTTGATATAAGACTCAGAGGGAGTTTTGACACTTTATTAGTAACCTTGAAAATGATGTTAGATATTTAGTGTTTCTTTGTGAGCAAGAATTCCCAAGTGAAATATTTTCTGATACATGTTTGTCTATGAGAGACAAGTTTGAAGTGAATACCTTATTCTTAACATGTTTCATGGGGATTTCATAACAACACCACATTATAGTATGTGTGGAGACTTCATGTGAATGGGCCTACCCCCTATGTACATCATGAGGAAGTAAGTATTTCCATTGATCATCACTTGTATTTAGAGAAGTTGTTGTAAGGTGACAATCTTTAAATAACTTGTATTATGAGATCAAAACAATTGAGTAAATGGTGAATGTCTTGCATCTCAGCATCCTGGAAGATCATTACTTAGAGTACTTGGTGAATATCAGATGTCAATATTCTAGGTGACCAATACTTTTGATATCAGATGTGATATCAAAACCCTATTTGAGTAATTGGTGAATATCATATGTTGATATTCTAGAAGACTAATACTCATGATATCAAACTGTTGAATATCTTTTGATCATTCTTATATTGAGGTAATATATGCTTTGTATTTATCCTTCCTAGCTAAGAGAGGGTGTTGATATGTGACACCTTTAGTTGGCTAAACTCCATATTATACATTTTGAGTAAGTGTCAAAGTACTTAAATCATGAGAATATGCATCTTGTGAGACTTACAA
The DNA here is from genome assembly GCA_028749045.1 of Cupressus sempervirens. Lineage (NCBI taxonomy): Eukaryota > Viridiplantae > Streptophyta > Pinopsida > Cupressales > Cupressaceae > Cupressus > Cupressus sempervirens. The sequence continues at coordinate 74,073,787 of CM053788.1, read as the reverse complement.
CTAAATTCTTATATGTCATTAAATTGATTACCTTTGAGTTGTTTGTAAAGATTTATATTGGGTATGAGGTAAGTAAGCATTTTGTGAGAGTAACAACTAAGAGCTTAGATGTCATCATGTTGATTATCTTTGGGATGTTTGTATAAATGCATAATAGTTATTTTAATAACTGAGAGCTTAGATGAAAATTGCTGATCATCTTTGGGTTATTCAAAATAATGAAATTGTAAGTAAGGTTCTCAGAACTCTTCTACCCATCTATGTTATAAAATTTTCTGCAATTCAAGAAGTTGGAGCTATGTTTGATAATAATCTTATACTTGATGGTTTAGTTGGTTGACTGATTGCATTGGAGTTGAGAAATTATGATAATAGTTTGGTTACACTTGGAAATGCTTTCAAGTTTTTACTAACCATAGGTAGTTCAAAGAAAGAGAAGAACAATAAAGCTGAAAGTGAATCTAAATCTGAAGATGATATGGATGATATTGAAACATTTCTTGTAAGGATATTATTTAGAGGTAAAGGCAAATTCAAAGGTAAACTAAGTGTCCAAAGTGTAGCTAAGTGTCCTTAGGTAAGTACGATTAAGTTGGTCATTTTGTAGCTAAGTGTCCTAATAGAAGTAAGAGTGATGAAAATGATAAGAAAGATCACAAGTATAGGAAGAAAATGGACTACAATGACAAAGGAAGGAAATTATGCTACATTATTGAAAAAGAGCATGCTGAGTCTAGTAGTGATAATGAGAAAGAAGTAGTTGAGATTGTTTATGTTGTAGTTAAAGAATATCCTAATGAAGAAAGGCATGAGAAAGAAAAATCCCTTATTTCACATGTTAGAAAGAATGATATATAGATCATAGATAGTGGATGCTCACATCACATAACTCGTGACATAAGGAAGTTTGAAAAACTTGAAGAAATTGATGCTAGTTGAACTATTAAGCTAGGTAATGATGTTTCATGTCCAATGAAAGGTAGAGGATCACTAATGTTGAATCATAAATTACATGTGATGATGCATGCTGGGTAAACAAACTAAAATACAATCTTTTGAGTGTTACTCAATTGAACAATACAACTCACAAGCTGGAGTTTTAGAACATAAAAGTCAAGATCTAAGATGATGATGAAGGAAATCTAATTAAAACTAAAGTTTTAAAAAAAAAGGTAATCTATTTTATCTTGATCCTACTATTGTGGCATAAGAGGTCGTGTTATGTAAATTTTGAGAATGTGGTTAAGGTCAGTAGAAAGAAAAGAGTTAGAGGCTTACGAAATTTGCATAAGCTAGAGAATATGTGCAAAGAATGCTAGCTCCATAAAATGAAAAGGTCAAGTTTTTCAAGAAAGACACACACTTATAATGATATTTTTGAATTAGTGCATATTGATTTGTGTGGACCAATGAGAGTGGAAAGTTATTATGGTGATAGCTAATTCATATTATTTGTTGATGATTACTCTAGGATGATGTTTGTCATGTTCATGAAGCTGAAATTACATGCTTTTGATATGTTCAAATGGTCTAAGGCTAGAGTTGAGAAAGAAATTGGTAAGTAAGTAATATTTCTAAGATCTAATAGAGTTGGTGAATTTATGTCTATTGAATTCACTAACTTTTGTGATGATTATAATATTAAAAGACAATTATCTACACCAAGGACACCACAAAACAATGGGATTGCTGAGAGAATAAATAGATCTATTATGGATTGTGCAAGGATATTGCTGCTTGAAAAAGATGTTGCACATATGTTCTAAAGGGAGGCCATCAACACTGTATTCTATACTCTCAACTAAGTTTAGTTGAAGAAAGGAACAAACAAGATACCCTATGACCTCTAGTATTATTTCAAGATATTTGGAAGTAGGTGTTACATTCATAAGGATGTAAGAATGGTAAATTTGATTTGAAAGGATATAAAGGTATTTTCCTTGGCTATTCATCTAAGAGAAAAGCATACAAATGTTTGAACAAAGCTACTAACAAAATGATTGAAAGTGTAAATGTAAGGATTGATGAGTTTCCAGACAAGAACGATGTGGAAAGTAAGAAGGAAACTAAATATTACAACTTTGTATATGTATATAAATATGTACCTGATGCACTACTTGAGTCACAACAAAGAGCTATAGAGCAACAACTTATTTTACCTAAGTAGGAAATTGAGCCCAACCAAGTAAAAAAATATGTTAGAAAGAACCATTCACCCAAACAAATCATTCAAGATAGAAGTGCTAGAGTGATGACAAGAATTTAAAAGGTAGTACTTGTTTAATAACTTGATTTGAACCAAAGGTTGCACTTTATAATGAGGATTGGATAAATTCTATGAATGAAGAGATTGATCAGATAAAGAACACCACATGGACACTAGTATTGAGACTTACAAACAAGAATGTAATAGGAACAAAATGGATTTTTAGAAATAAGCTGAATGAAAATGGAGAAGTGGTGAGAAACAAAGCAAGACTAGTTTGTAAAGGTTATGCCCAAGAAAAAGGAATAGACTATGGTGAGACTTTTGCACCTATAGAAAGATTGGAAGGATTAAGAACATTGTTGGCCTATGGTACTTACAAGAAATTCAAGGTGTATCAAATGGATGTAAAGTCTACATTTATGAATGGAATACTTGAAGAAGAGGTCTGTATGGAACAACCAGAAGAATTTGTTGAAACTAATAAGAAGAACCTAGTTTGCAAGTTGAACAAGGTATTGAACAAACTAAAGAAAGCACTAAGAGCATGGTATGAAAGGTTACATTCTTATTCGATTAAAATTGGATTTGATAGAACAAGTGAGAACACTAATTTTTATTTGAAGAGTGAATATGCAAATATGATATTGATTCAGAAATTTTTGTGGATGATATTATATTTGGAGTAAATGACTTGCTATGTAAATTATTTGTTGATCAAATGAGAAAAGAATTTGAGATGTCAATGTTTGGTGAGATTAAATTTTTCATTGGGTTACAAGTTCATCAAACAAAGGATGATATATATGTCTTAAAAAAAATAGAATGGATGAGTCAAGACCAGTCTACTACCTATGGTGACTGGAGCGAAATTATCAAAAGAAGATACTACTGTTGAGGTAAATGAAACACAACACAAATCAATGATTGGTAAATTATAATATGTTGTACATAGTAGACCATATATTTCACATGTTGTTTGAGTAGCTGCGAGGTTTTCATCTAATCCTAAGGAGACACATAGGACTGTTGTCAAGAGGATATTCATATATCTTAAAGGGACTGAAGATTTTGGATTATGGTATAAACAAGATGGTGACTTTACTCTTTAATTCTATATTGATGCATATTGGGCTAATAATGTTGATGACAAAAAAAGAACAAGTGGTGGAGCTTTCTTTTTAGGAGAAAGACTAATTACATAGTTAAGCAAGAAATAGAGTTGCATTTCACAATCTACTATTGAAGCTAAGTATGTTGTTGGTGTAGTTAATTGTTTAAATATTCTTTGGATTAAAAAACTATTAGAAGGAATGAAAGAGGAGATAATCTAGCATGTTACTATTTATTGTGATAACACTAATACAATAAAATATATCAAAGAATCCAGTGATGCATGCAAAAACCAAGAATATATCAATCAAGTATCACTAATTAAGGGAGAAAGTACAAGAGAAACAAGGCTTGAATATATAAAGTAGAAAGAGAAAATTGAAGATACATTTACTAAGCAATTTCCTAAGGATGCAAATGAGTATCTAAGAGGTAAGCTAGGGATCCTTCCCCTATCCAAAGTTCACTAAGTGAAGATGCACGTTGCACCAATATCTGATATATCTCTGCAAAGTTGGTGTAAGAGTTCACTCTTTAGGGATTGTTTCTTGATTTTTTAAAGATGATTGTAATGAAACTGATGTAAATAGTACATGCAAGGTACAAGTTATAGATACAAGGTTTTATAAGTTACACATTGAAACTTATAGTTACATTTATCATTGTTATCAAAGGGGGAGAGAATAAGTAAAGGAGGAGAGAGTGGCTAAAGGAGGAGATGAGTTATGAGCACAAGGGAGAATATGCTAATGAGTGATACATCAAGGGAGAGAATCTAGAAATATCATAAATAGAGTGATTAAATATCAAAGGGGAGTTGATACATTAAGGACAAGAATGGAGATATTGTTGAACAAAAAGAGAATGTATCCTAATGTTAAAGAATGATGTTGTTGAAGATAGATACTAAATACATATGATGATGAAATCTATTGCAAAGAACCTAAATAAATTTACAAAGCTAAATAGTTTTATTGATGTCAATGCATACATTTGATTATCTTATGTGTAATGTTTTGTAATGCAAAATCATATGTTTATGTGTTGTCATCAAAGCCCAAAGGGGGAGATTGTTAGCCCCAACTAATAATGCTATGAATGTATGTAAAAGAGTCATATTACTTGCTATGTTTTCATTGATGTTAAAGTCTTATTTAGCTAGACATAATGCAAACTCAGTAGAGTGTCATATCATTTGATTTATGAAGAGGATTTGAAGAGAATATGTTGATAAGTCAGAGTATTGATAAGTATGGTATTCAATAGGCACTTGAATGAGTTGGACTAAGGCAATCTAATGTTGGTTTGATTTTTTTACACTCATTTAATCTTGTAATGTGATGTTGAATTCTATGTATTTACTGAGATATACAAGCTACAATGAGTAACAAGGTGAAAGATGGATTATAGTGTTCACTGAGTGACTATAGTTATCACCGAGCATCTAGAAAAAGGAAGTTAAAAGTTGAGTGTTAACTAATTAATTCATATGTTAATTGAGTGTGGTGTTGCTTGAGTGGAATGCAATTTTCACCAAGTATGAGTTGGAAGAACAAGTAAAGAAAGATGAGATCTAAGGCTGGCTTATGACAAAAATAAAGAATATTTGAGAAGTTCAAAGGTGAAAGTCAAAGCTAGTTACAAAATCAATGACTAGAAAAATACAATAAATATCTAATGAAGGATGTCTAAGAAAGATAAGGATTAGTAGAAAATTCAATGAAGTTCTATTTTCTAAGTGACTAAATACATTGAACCCAAGATCTGCGATTGCAATCAAGCAAAAAAATATGGAAGAATGGAGAAGAAGAGAGTTACTATTTAAGGAGATGTTCAAGCAAGTTTTTGAGTTTTTGGTTGAATGTTGAATTGACGTAAATTATTAACAAAGAATAATAAAAAGAAAGAAGCAAGGTGAACTAAGTAGAGCTGAGCTGAGAAGATTAAGCAAAGTTAGAGAAAAGTGAAAATTTCAAGAAGTGAATCATCTAGAAGGATATCAAAAAGAAGAAGATGGAGAAGAACCGAGATCTGAACAAGAAAGGTAGCTAAATCTAAAAGATAATTTAACTAATAATTTCTCATGAATATAGAAAAAAATATCTTAACCAAGTGGACCTAATAAGTTTGTGAGATCCTATATAGTAACATCGATTAGAGATGTTTGTAAGTCCTTCAGAGCAAGTCACACTTTAGATAGGATCAAGGAGTGATAAGGTCTAGATGATCTTTATGTTATAGCATCTAATGAAGTCACACTAAAAATGAACATGTAACCTTTAAAAAGGTTGATTCATATTAGAGCTCACTTCAAAAGAGTGAAATTATTAAGATTGTCAGTCTGAGGTGGTTTTTCTCTTTGCAAGGTTTCCATGCTAAATCATGGTATCAAATGTGTGATTGATTTTGTGTTGTAAGTTTATTTTTCATGTCATTTACTTAATAATGCAACTTGGTAAAAGCTAAGTATATTTCTGATACTCTATAATAATAGAAACATTGAGATAACACTTAGAATGATGGCGAGTGGGAGTGGACAGGGGAGAGGATAGGGAAGTATGGCTTTTCAAAATTCAAAACTTGTCTTGGGTAGGAATCCTTTAGGAGGATAAGATTAGAAGTATGGTTCACAGGAAGGGGGAGTAGAGAGTCAAGGGACTGCAGAGACCAAAGATGTGGCACAGAATGGAAATGAGGACCCATGTGTCAAGGGAAAAGGTTTGGACAAGTATGTTTTGCCATCCAATATGGATCAGTCTGGGGTACTTCTGGTAAAATGGTCATCTCTTTTTGGAGTCAAACCTACTGGTAAGTCTTCTTTTCCATCAATTAAATTACTCTCTAGTTTGGAGAAGGGTTCTTGTGTGATTGCAATACCTGACGAGCTAGTAGATCATAGCATTTTTGTGATGGCTTCTACTCTAGTGGGTAAGTTCATTGGGAAAAGGTCAAATATAGATATTGTTAGATCATATACATAGAAAAAATGGAATCTCAAGGGATAGGTCACTATAATGGTGATGGCAAAAGGTTTCCTATCTTTTGATTTTTCATGTAGTGAGGATTTGTCAGGCATTTTGTGTGAAGGACCTTGCATTATAGCCCACTCAACCTTGGATCTCCAAAAGTAGACTTCGAAGCTAGATTTGAATGATGCTTTTTTTGTGCAAGCTCCAGTCTAGGTTAGACTTCTAGATTTGCCTCTAGATTTTTGGAATGATGATGTATTTGTGGGAATAGAATACTCATTTGGTGAACTTCTATCAATAGAATCGATAATAGCTTCTAGAAGAAGACTAACGCATGCTTGAATTTATATTAGAGTTTGAGAAGGGGATGATATGCCAAAGGTAATGTGCCTTCATTCTAAGCTTGGAATGAATATACAAAATTTGGTCTATGAAAGTGTTCCCTTTGCTTGTTTTCATTGTTTGAAATCAGGCCATAAGGAAAATTAGTGTCCTAAGGTTAAAGCTGAAAACATAAGGAAATCCATAGTTACCAAATCTAGAAAGGAGAAAAAGATTAGGAAAAAGAAGGAATTTAAGGATGGTCAAAAGATTCAAGAGACAATATTGGAAGTCCCTATTAAAGGAGGGAATAAACCAGACCAAAATGGACCAAAGGTTGATAAGAAAGTGGTTCTAGTTTTGTTTGGTCCTAAGATCATAGAGGTGGAAGTCCTAGTTAAGATTCTTGGATCTTTTGAAGACAAAGAGGTGGGTATCCCAGCAAAGCAATCTGGTTCCTATATCATTGAGAAGGATATTCTAGCAAATTTAGAGATGGATGGACCAGTTTTTCTTGGCTCTAAGATCACAAAGGTGGAAGTCCCAGTTAAGATATCAAGATTTTTTGAGGCCAAAGAGGTGGTTATCCCTACAAAGTAGACTAGTTCTTAGATAATTGAGAAGGATATTTCAGCATATTAAGAGATGGATGGACCTCAAGAAAGTGGCCTACCAAGGGGTGATGTAGGTTTGAATAAGGAGAATTCAAAAGCTACAACCCATGAGGATAGGATTTAGAATGATTTTTAGCTTTAGGAATTTAGCAAGTTACCACCTCATTTGGAGAGAAATGGGGGGAAAATTTTGACTAAGGAAGTGGAGGTGGTGTGGGAAAATCAAGAGATAATAGAGTCTGGGAAGGGTATTCGAAAGTAGTAGGAAATCATGGAGATTTCTTCATCTCTTCGAAAGGACCAATCTATTTCTTGTAATTTGGAAGAGAGATTTGGGACTATGGTTAAATTTTCTTCTCCTAGTAAGAAGGCAAGGATAGATGAATGGATGGACAAAAATAAAGGAAGTCATCTTAAGACTAAAGGGAAGAATAGTAGGGACCCCTCCCCGATCTCACTAGCATAGACTAGGAGCCATGGTAAACCAGATGTGGGAGTTAGGCAAAAGACACTAGGCAGGAAGATGCAAACCAAGTCCTGCAAGAGAAGGCCAATAGGAATTTAGTGGATGGGAGCCAATGAACCATCATGGAGTGTTCTACTATTTAGAAATAAAGATAATATATTGGAATATTATTGTACTAAATGTGGTCCATAAACAAGAAGTTCTTAGGAATATGATAAGAGATCAAAGACTTGATATAATGCTAATTCAAGAGACAAAAATGAAGGAGGCCCTAGGTAAGATCTCCTTCAGTAATAATATGGCTAGTGAGGCCATGGATTCTAAGGGGGTATCAAGAGATTTGCTTACTCTTTTTAATAATAAACAGTTTAAAGTTACTCCCTTGTATAATTAAGGCAATACTCTTTTATGTAAAGTGTTTCATATGAATACCAATGATTCATGGTTTCTTGTGAATCTCTATGCCCCAAATACTAAAAGGGAAATGAAGAATTATTGGACTAAGCTTGGGGCTTTGGTCCAGAGTAGTAATCTTAATAAAGGTATTATTATGGTGGATTTCAATAATCCACTCACTAATGAGGAAAAATTAGGAGGTTTGGCACTAGATTTGGAAAGTAAGTTGGATCTTTCTAATTTCATAAATAGCTTGGCTCTTTTGGATATTGATCTCGCGGGTGGATTCTACACTTGGTCTAATAAAAGAATTGGGAGTGAGTATATTTAGGTTAGATTGGATAGAGCTATCATCTCTCTAGATTGGTTGAAATCTTTCTCTTGTAGGCTTTCATTTCTCCCTAGAGTAGGGTCAGACCACTCCCCCATATCTCTCTCGGTTGTTTCTCTTGAGCCCAGGAGGAATTATCCTTTTTGGTTTGAAAATATGTGGATTTCTCATCCAGATCTATTGAACAAGATATCCAATTAGTGGAGTATGGAAGTGGAAGGAACTTCTATGTTTAGAGTTGCTAAGAAGTTGAGTAATGTGAAATAGATGATTAAAATCTAGAACAAGATGGATTTTGGCCATATCTTTTAGGAGAAAGAGGAGATTTCAGCTAAGCTTAGCTTAATTCAGGATATAATTCAACAAGATGGATGTAATAAATAGAATAGGAATATTGAGATGTCTATTCTAACTAATTTGCATAATATTATAAGTAAAGAAGAGAATTTTTGGAAGCAAAGATCAAGGATTAACTGGCTTAAAGAGGTTGATCAGAATATCAGGTTTTTTCACCTTTCCACTCTTAAGCACAGAGCTAATAATAGGATTTTAAGAATTAAAAAGGGCTAGGCTACTTTGACTAGGGAGGATGATATTTATATTGAAGGTAATTCTTTTTTCTCTTCTCTTCTTTCCTGGGATCCCATGTTATTAGTGGTGGATAAGAATGAAATTGTGTCTTGTCTCCCTCAGATTATCCACCCTTATCACAATAAAATCTTGAGGGTGATTCCTAAAGCTCAAGAGGTGAAACAAGCTTTGTTTTATTTGCCATCTAATAAAGCCCTTGGGATAGATGGCTTTCCAACTTTCTTTTTTCAAGTTTATTGGGAGGTGTTTATGGAAGATTTGGTAAAGGTTGTTCAGGAATTTTTTGGGGCTAGAAGCCTTCTTAAAGAAATTAATTCTACTTTCCTAATTCTCATTCCCAAAGTTCTAGGGTTTGATTCTATGGAGAAATTTAGGCCTATAAATCTTTGTAATTATTTTTACAATATCATTTCTAAGGTGCTAACAACCAAATTCTAAATATTCTTCCTTTGATCATTTCTCAACAACAGATAGGTTTTGTCCCTAGTAGGTAGATTTTGGACTATATCATGATGGTTCATGAAGTTATTTACTCCCTTGAAGTATGAAAAAGAGAAGGTTTGCTACTCAAGCTCAACCTTTCAAAGGCCTATGACTGGGTGGATTGGACTTTCCTTGATTCTGTCCTCCTAGATTTTGGCTTTGATCAACATGTTTGCAAGCTTATTTCTCAACTTATTTCTACTCCATCGCTTGCCATTGTAGTCAATGGGGCTCCTTCTAATTTCTTCAAACCTTCAAGAGTTTTAAGGTAGGGTGACCCTCTCTCTCCTATTATGTTCATTATTATGGATGAGTGTTATGGTAGGTTGATTGAGAAGAAAAGACAAGAAGGGAGACTAAGAGGGATTAGGCCCTCTTCTAGGAATATTTCTTTTACTCATCAATAGTTTTTGGATGACACTATTATGGGAGGGGAAGCTTTTTGTTAAGGAGGCTAAAGTGATGAAAGATCTTTTGGATGTGTATATCAGAGGATCAGGCCAGCTAGTTAACTAGGAGAAGAGTCCAGTCTTCTTTATCAATACTCCTATTTATAGACAAATGAAGATAGCTAGGATTCTTGGGTGTGGGATTGGTAAGCTACCCTCAAGCTATCTTGGTCTTCCAATGGGAACTAAGCCTCCTAATTCTTTCTAGAATGGGATTCTCGATATGTTTAGCAAGAATTTGGTTGGGTGGAAAGGAACCACACTAAGCCAAGTAGGTAAATGTCTTTTGGTTAAGTCCACTCTTTAGAATCTCCTGATGTATGCCCTAATCCTCTTTGGGTACCAGCCAATTTGCTAATAAAATGGAAAAGTTTTGGAGAGATTTTCTATGGTCTAGTCTTGAGGAATGTAAAATATTTCCTCTAGTAACTTGGGATTATGTTTTCCTCCCTAAGAGCTATAGTGGTCTTGGTATAAGAAAATTAAAACTTCTCAATAAGGCTCTCCTAGCCAAACAAATTTGGCACATTTTCAATAGCACAGGGGAATGGAGAGATATTTTAGTGGAGAAGTATATTAGAAGGTCTTCTCTAAAGTTCTTTCTTAATAATGTTGACATACCAAACAATTCAATCATTTGGAATGGTATCCTTAAGGCAAAAGATCTGGCCAAAGCTAAGACTAAGTGGAAAGTGGGTAATGGTGAAAACATTTTCTTCTAGTATGATAACTGGTTGATTTAGGGTCCTCTAATTAAAACCTATTTATGGTAATTGAGCAAATATTTGTATCAGACAATTTGGATTAAAAGTTAGAGACTACAGAATTGACCGGGGATGGAGAGACCTGTCTTTTATCTTGAATGATCTCAAGCCAATAATGTTGATGTTGAACTCAATGATTCTTAATAATAAGAGGGATAAACTAATATGGGAAGATAATCCTAATGATTGTTACTTGGTTGCTTCAAGATATAACTCTCTTTGAAGCTTGAAGGAGAAACCTCCTCGGGCCAGGGCCTGGGTGCCTAGCCTTACTCCTAAAATTAAAATGTTTATGGCTGGTTTTACAAGATAAAATTCTTACACTAGAAAACTTGAAGAAGAGAGACCACTATATATCAAATAGATGTATTTTTTTTAAGCATCAAGAGGAGTTGGTTAATCATATGTTTATCCATTGTTTGTATTCTAGGGAAGTTTGGGACCTTATTACAAAGAATTTTGGCATCAATTGGTGCAAGACAGGTAATGTGTTGGATTTCTTTTGTCAATGGAATAGCATATGTAAAGGCACAAACTTGTAGGATTTAAGCACCTGGCCTTTGCCTCACTTCTATTGGGGAGGTTGGAAGGAAATAAACAATAGAATATTTAGAGATAGGGAGGAACCTCCTTTTATTCTAGTAGATAAAATCAATAGTCATATGAAGGAAAACTACCAAATTAGAAAGGGGGGAGACATTGAAGATGGGGGTAAAAAAAAGGAGAAGCAGAAGGATAGGAGATCTAAAAGATAGGAGGTGAAATGGAAGCTCCCACCTGAGGGATGGCATAAAGAAAAATTTGATGGCACAGCAAAAGGGAATCCTAGTCCCTTTGGATGTGGAGGTATTATAAGAAATTGTTACGGTGAAGGGATTTTTGCTTTATCTTACTCATTGGGACATTAGACAAACCATTATGTTGAAGCCTATGTAGCTCTCCACATGGTGAAATTAGCTTTTGATAAGGGAGTTAAAAAATTATGGTTGGAGGGGGACTCAAATAACATCATCAGATGTATTAAAGGGACTCTCCAACCATCATGGACAATAGCTAATATCATTGAAGAAATTCATATAACCTATGGAAAATTTGATAGAATCCACGTCAGTCATGAATATCGAGAGGAAAACTTAGTGGCCGATTGGTTTGCCAATGATGCAGTAAAGAAAGACATGGAGATGATTTGGAATACCAGTGGGAATATTTTGGTAGGTGCAAAAAGCCTAATTGAAATGGAAAAAATTAAGGGAGGTACAAGGGAAATCCAAAGATAACTCTGGATATAAATGAGAGTATGGACATAAGTAAGTGCAATAATGGTAAATACAAATGGAACAGGCAGATGATGTTATTAGTGCCAAATCGACACATTTTATGGGTTGATTATTATATGTACCATTTTGCTAGTATTGAAAGAAAAATTGGCAAAAATAAAAGTAGTTTCCATCAAAGTGTTCAGAGGGTTGAGAAAGGGTTTCAAAGGATAGAGTTTATGAGAATAGTAAGTGTTGAGATTAGAAAGATGGTGGGGGAAAAAGGTAAAACTCCAGATGGAGGATCTCATTGATCCGGTGCTGGTGGCTATTACTAATAATGCAAGGGAAATTGGCATGAATTTGATAAATAATGCTAGAAATAGTATGATTGACAATTTCAGGTCAATTAAATTGCTCTACCATGAACTGGAGGAGGTCAAAGAAAGAATGGGTTAGCTAAAAACCAAGGGAAGAAGTTAGAACATGGAAATTTGATAGATCAGGGGGAAGGTCTCAGGTTGGTTGAAAAAAGAATTTAGAATCTGGAAAATTACAATCATAATTTGGCAAACCAGATGATTTCAATTTTGACTTCTAATGAAAACATCTCTTCTCTTGTAGGAAAGCTAAAAGTTAGGGGTTTCTTGGAGGATAATGAGGAAAAGGATAGCGTTGGAGATAGGATGGATGAGGACATGACTATGGACATTACCTTCAAAAACTTGGATCAAACAGGTCAGAAGAAGCAGGAGCATATGGCTGAGGAGATCCAAAAAGCCTATAAAGCAATGAAAACAATGCAAGAGTTTGAAAGAAAGGTAGAGTAGTAACAGAGGTTTTTCATTTTCTATTTTTTAGAATATTTAGTTTTTGTAGTTTTACACTTTTGGCTTTTTGCCTATTTGTCATCCTGGCCTTTTGGTTGGCAATAATACTATGGTTGAGCTTTTGTTGCTTATTATTAGCTTTTTGATATGTATTAACTTTTCAATTTTAGGATCCCTATAAAACCTGTTTTTCTTATCAAAAACATTGAGATAACTCTTTTAAGTAAATTGATTACAAGTATGAATTATGAAGTTGAATGAGATCATCGAGTTATTGCTATTGAATTTTATGAAGCTTCAATTAGTAATAAAGTGTTTGAAAGGCCTAATTAGATAATTGGACATAACTAATTCACACCCCTCCCTCAATTATCTAACATGAAGTGGCTTGATTTTTTGCAAAGTTATAATTTTTTTTGAAACACAAGAGTGGGAAGTCTAACATAGTCGTAGATGCTATTAGTAGAAAACATCTTTTTCTGATAGAGACGCATATTAAGGTGGTTGTGTTCAAGGAACTCAACAATTTTTAAGTGGACGATCTTGATTTTGGTGAAGCTTGGAAAGCTTATAGAGAACTTGTTAAGCTTAACAAGACGCAATGGTTGGATTTCATAATCCAAGATAGAATGTTGTTCAAAAGAAGCCACTTGTGCATTCCAAGAAGTTTTATGTGGGATAATCTCATGAAGGAGAAGCACAATAGAGGATTGGGTGGAAATTTTGGTAGAAATAAAACCACTACTTTTATTGTTGAGAAATATTATTGGCCACAATTGTGGCAAGATGTGAATAAGTTTGTGTAGAGTTCTAGAGTATGTCAGATGGCCAAAGGAGTGCAGTGGAGCACAGGGTTGTATCAGACATTATATGTCCCTGAGAAGCCATGGGAAGATATTAGTATAGTTTTTTTCTTGGTTTACAAAGGATGCAACGAGGGCATGATTCAATATTTGTAGTGATTGATAGGTTTTCAAAGGTAACACATTTCATTCCCTACAAGAAGACTAGTGATGTTGTTCATGTGGCAGAGTTGTTTTTCAAAGAAGTGGTGAGATTACATGGTCTTCCAAAGAGTATAGTTTCTGATCAAGATACCAAGTTTGTTGGGTATTTCTACTATAAATTGTGGAAGAAGTTGTAGACATACTTGAAGTTCAGTTCATCACATCATCCATAGACCAATGGACAAATAGAAGTTGTGAATCAGAGTTTGGTGAATTTTTTGAGATACTTGGTTGGAGAAAAACCAAAATGATGGCATCTAATTTTACAATAGGAAAAATTTGCGTACATTCTATCAATAGGAGTACTGGTTGGATAAAGGATAGATAAGTAGTGTTGACGTAGAACATTTTGTTGAACATCCATAAGGAGGTGAGGAAGCACATTACAAGACTGAATAAATGTAATATAATTCTAATGTGAATGTGAAAAGGAGGTATAAAGAATTTAAGATTGGGGATGAAGTCATGGTTCATTTGAGGGAGGAGACATTTCCAATGGGCGCATATAATAAGTTGGAAATGAAGAAGTTTATTCCAAGATACTCAAAAGGCATGATTCTAGAAATGCCTATGAATTAGAGTTTCTAGGTGAACTAAATATTTTGTGTTTGTGTTCAATAATTCATATTTGACAAAATATTATGAAGGAGATGATGGAGATGAAGTTACAAAAGTACACTAGGGCATTCTAGCATCTACTTCAGCTACAAAGGAGATTGAAGAGATATTTGATAGTCATGTTGGAAAACACAAGGAACAAAGCCTCTAAAGAGTATCTGGTGAAATGGAAAGGGAGGCTAGTGGAGGATTCATCATGGTTAACAAGGGAGGAGGTTGACCATCTTGGTTTTCCTCTTACTACTTGAGATGTGATAGGGTGAATTCTCAAATTACCTCGGGTATTTGATACAGGAGCATCCTGGGTTTAAGGGTTATCTTGCATCACCCAAAAATATTTATATTTCTAGTTTTCTAGTTTTTTGTTTTCAATAAGGGCTATTCATGTGTAGATTTTCTATTTGTGGGAACTTGATAATTTTAGTATATTTTGATTATGTAACAATAGGTTTTAAAAGACCCGAAACCTTTAACAAAGTATCAAAGAAATACAAACATAAAAGTTCAGATAATAAAAGGCCTCAAAGAACATATAAAAAACCATATAAATAGGAGGCCAAAGTATAGCTATGTACTAAAAGATAGCAAAAGGACAACTCCTAGACAGCTACAAAGTCTTCAATAATTTCATAGCTTGATCTGCCAAAATGTTCATATTTTCTATAGAAGCTTTCATTTCATCTAGCTTTTTTTCTTCCACTCCTTCAGTCTTTTTGGAATTGGCCCTTGTGCACTTTCTCAGGCCCCAGTCCTCATTCACAATAGGGGAGTCTTGGCCTTTACTCTATTCCATCTTGTTCAACAAGGTATTAAAATTATTAGGCATAGTCTTCAAAATATTGCAATTTTGATCTACCAATTTGTTGACTATTTTTTCCATGTTACTTACTCTAGCATCTAGACTATCCATCCTTTTTTAATATCTTTTCTTAACTAATAAAGGTACCTATTTTTGGTTTCAATTGTTGGCACCTTCTTCATCAACTTCTTTACCTCTTCCACATTGCCAATAACCTCAAAGAGATCCTATCAATGTGTTGACCTAGCATTCACTCCCTACTTGCCATCTTGCTAAGCTGATCAAAGTCCTTTGAAATTTCCTACATTTTTTGTTTAAGGGTAACAATATCCTTCATAATTGACCCTAGGTTACCCATGATTCCCTTTAGGAACCCTCGTTCATCTTCTTCCTTGTTATGTTCAAAGTAGTCCTCTTATTCCCCCTATTTGTTTCTATCCAGGTCCATCTCCTTGTGATCATTTTCATCACCAGCATCTTGAGAAAATGTTTTTTTTCTTTTTCTTTCCATCCTCTTAATTAAGGGTTCATCATCAGAGGGTACAAAAACCCTTTTTGCATTCTTTCCCCTTTTTTTAAGACCTTCCCTATGGTTCCTCTCTTTTGAAAACCCTTTCTCTACTCCTCCTCATAATCACTCTCTTGATCTAACTCACTCTCCTTTCCCTTCCTTTTCTTCTTCTTTAAATCAACCTCATCCTTGGTATCCTTATCAAAATCCTCCTCAAAATCATAGCCCTCAGTCTCATAATCAAGCAATTTCTTACTCTGCTTGAGCCTATCCACCTTTTTTGACTTCAAAAGGTTCATTATTAAAACCATTAACCCCTCATGGTAGGCATGATCTCCTTTGGGATCATTTTGAAAGGAAAGAATAGAATTACCTAGAGATTGTCTGAGGTAAAAAGGAAAATTTATCCTAACCCCATGCCTAAAATGGTTGACTAACAAGAAATGGTGATCATAAATCTTACTGAAGTGCCCATCTAAAGTAAGATACTCAATAACCACAAACATAAAAAATCTCCAAGGGCACGAAATGGAAGCTAGGCTAAAGTAGGAATTACCTATTTGCACCAATCTATTGTGTTCCTTAGTTGAATCTACAAACTCATCGACTACCCAATCTGAGAGCTTCCTATCCCAGTAGAAATTAATACACTCCATATCTTGCCCCATAGCTTTAGCTATGATTTCTTTAGACATCTCCATCCTTTGATTTCCCACCAAAACACATCCTTATTTCCAAATATTTATGAAGTGCCAGGTAATGGCAATGTTGCTTCCTTTCAATTTCTCAATAAAAATAGTAAAATTTCATTGCTTTAATATATCCCAAATTTCCCTCTTCTTCCTCCACTCTTTGCAACTTGCCAATTCAATTCTTTTTCACTTTCCTCCCATCTTCTTGTCTCTTAAAAAAAGTTTCTCTCTTCTTAGAAAAACTCTCTGTAGCATAAAATCGTAGTCAATATCATAACCAAGGAAATTTGTGGGAAACAAGACCCACAATCTATGTGGTATTGATTGGTAATACATTTTCCTTCTCATAATAGCCTGCCACTTCAAAATTTTGCCCATATAATAATAACTCATTCCTAGCATATTCATCATTAATGAAACACTTTTGCTTACTTCTGGCTTTGTCATGTTTGATCAGTAAACACCCCTTAATAGGTATGATATCATTGTGGTTCCATATTACCTTTTCATCACTCTTACATGCCATATTAGTTGCCCAATCAGAAACTTGATTTTTTTCTCTATAATTATGAGTGACAACAAAAATTTCAAAGGATTTAATAAGATCTATGGCCTTACCTATAATATTATTAATAGTCCAAGAAGAATTGGTAACTTTATTAAGACAATTAAGCATATTATGGGAGTCCCCCTCAAGCCATATCTTATTCAAATTCAAATATTTTTTATAGTTAAGACCATAGAGGGCCACACTAGCTTCTGCCACATGGTTAGTTTGAACTCCAATAGGAATGGCCATTCCATCCACTCTATCCCCATTTGAATTCCTAATGATAATATCATAGCTAGAAATTCTTGGGTTGCCCTTCGAGGCCCCATCAAAGTTTATCTTATACCAATCCATCAAGGGGCAATCCGATCTAGCTAGATCCCTAATGTTAGGACCAAATTGGACCAAATTGATACCATTTAAATTATAATTCTAAAACATTGATTCTTCCCAATCATTTTTAGGTTATTGTCCTTTTCCATAGGATCTAATATTCTCAATCGCCATATTCTTAATCTTACAAAATACGTGATCTAGCTTAGATTCAACACCCTTAAACACCTTATCATTATGCTCCTTCCATACACCCCAGCAAAGGAACGGGAGAATAAAATCCCACAATCTCATAACCAAGGTGTTAGTAGAGGGCGACTTTGAGCCATTGAAATTTTTTTGAATTGTAATAGGGAAAACCCAAGTAATATTCAGCAAACCACAGACCCTTTCCCATACCCTTCTAGTATAAGAACATTGGATAATCATGTGGTTAACCAATTTAACATCATTCTTACATAGATAACATCTATTAACTATGTTGAACCCTCTCTTCAATAAATTATCCGTTGTCAAAAAATTTCCCTACAGAAGAATCCAAAAAATATATGTTGACTTTTGGAGTCATACCTTTAAACCAAGCTTTAGCCCAATTGGGCTCATGATGTTCTTCAAAATCATTAGCATACACCGAGGACACTAAAAAAATCCATTAGGATTATATATCCATATCAGAGCATCCTCCTCATGGCTTAAAAAGATAATATTTAGAATCTTGTTGACATCATTCAAGTTTCTATCCACTCTCTTGAAGTCCAACCAATTATTCTCCTCCCAATAGTCTTCTACAAAAATCCCAAAGAGAATCTTACACTGCTCCATAAAACCATTCCACCTTTGATTAGCACTAAGTGGGTGATCAAGAATCCAAATATCATCCCAAAAAAGAACAGTCCTCCCATTTTCCACCTTCCATCTGACCCCTTAATAATCTTTTTTTTTTTTTACCATGTCTCCAAATCATTGAACCCCCTTACAAAGACTCATTGTTAAGAAAGTGTTTAAGATCTTGATTCTCCCTATTGTATTTATCATTCCAAACATCACACCATTCACCTTTCTCTTTATGCCATCTCCATAACAACTTGACAAGAAAAGAATCATTCATAGTGGTAACCCTTCTAAGGCTAAGGCCTCCTTTATTCAAAGGCATGCAAACTTTCTCCTAGGTAATCAGGGCTAGTCTTTTCTTTCTCGATAATTAGAATAGATTCTCAGACCAGGTTTGCTAATACGTTTTGAAGCGGTTATATATCTCTTTTGCGTCCTTCCCCTAGATTTTGAAGTTAAAATAAAAAAATATTTTTGACCTTCTCTATGTTTCCTAACATCCTCTATAAAGCCTTCTCGTAGAAGAATCCTTGTGATGTTCTCGGTAATAATAGTAGCCGCCACTCGAACTATTTTTTTTTTTACCATGTCAGCATTTCTAATATAAGTCATTAGATTAGCAATAGTGTCGTTACCCATGACGAACTAATTCTTAATAATTTACTAAATATAAAGGCATGTTTATCTTTTTTTAGGAATATCCCTGACATTACTTTTACATAATTTATCAGTATTTATAGTACTTCAGGAGCCAATGAGATTATTTTGGTGAAATTCAATTCTCTCAATTCTTCAGTAACTGAACCAAAAACTCGAGTTCCTCTTGGATTTCCTTTCTGATCAATGACAACTGCTGCATTGTCATCAGATCGTATTATCATTCCATCGCTACGTTTAAGTTCTTTACACGTACGTATAACTACGGCTCTAACTATTTCTGATTCTTGCAGAAGCATATTGGGTGCTGCTTCTTTAATTACAGCGATGATAATATCGCCAATATTAGCGGTGTTACGATTACCTGCTCCTAGCACTCGAATGCACATTAATTTTCGGGCTCCACTGTTGTCTGCTACATTCAAGTAAGTTTGGGACTGAATCATTTTTCCTCCAATTGTTACCTCGACAGAAAAAAAGGTATTTCTTATCATATCAAATAAATGATCTTTTTCTGCCAGAAATATCTCTTTGGTTTGGCATTATTTACGCAAACTAGTAATAAATTTAGTATGTATAGGCATTTTATATGCAACGATTTGAAAAGCTGCTCTCGCTATAGTCTCTGATACTCCACTTATTTCATAAAGTATTCGACCTGGTTTGACGACGGATACCCAATATTTCGGAGATCCCTTAGCTTTCCCCGAACCCATACGTATTTCTGCAGGTCTCATTCTAATAGGATTGTCAGGAAATATACGTATCCATATTTTAACGCCGCGACGGGCATAACGAGTAATTGCTCATCGTCCTGCTTCTATCTGCCCAGATGTGATCCAAACAAGTTCCAATGCCTGAAGAGCAAATCTACCAAAACAAATGCGATTACCCCGAGAAGATATTCCCTTGATTCTTCCCCTATGTTGGTGACGAAATTTCGTTCTTTTTGGGTTCTAGTCGATGGTTGTATAATATAATACTATTTGAATTCCATCTCTATTTCAGAACCGGATATGAAAGTTTCTTCTCATCCGGCTCCTTGTGAAGAATCTATGGGATCATAAATAGTGAGGTCCTAGAAATCAATCAGTATTGACTCATTACACATATTAGTTATTCATATAATATGAGGATACAAATGCCTCTATATGTCCAATAAGTATCTTACAGGCGAATATTAACTCTAAGTTATTTGGGTTTTTTGGACTCCAATGAAATTGATTCTTTATTGGTTTATTTCGCCATCCTATCCAATGAATGATTAAGATTTCTATATGATCTTATGCAGTCACAGGTTCCATCATTCCCATAGCTTTTAAATGGCTGCTTAGGTATACCCTCTGCAATGGAGTTCTTATTTATATTTATTATAAGAATCAATTTTCTTAGTTTCCATTGATCCGAAGCTCTTTTTAATAAACTGAATAGAAATAATCAGGATAATTCTTATGCTTTATCACACTGCTCTTTGAGGGTGATTTATGAACCATACAATACTGTAAGGAAGAAGATTTCATTTTCTCTTTTTCTCCTTCCCTTTTTCTTTTCTTGCATTACCAAAGACTCTTTTTCTCTTTACGAGAGATATAGGTTTGTCTCTTCGTGTCGTGGAAAAAAAGGTCTGTCTTTCGTTTCTTTGATAGAACTATCTATATTTCAATAACTAGCTTATTGGATCTTAGTCAAATAAAATATACTAGAGACCAATTTGTTTTTATTTCGAGTTCCCTATCATTCATTTTAGAAAAGAAGCAAAAGCTTGATCTCAACGAGTCGCACACTAAGCATAGCACTGCTCCAAGATGTTTAATAATTTTTATTTGATCTTATAGAATTTAAGATTTTTGATTGGTTAGATTATAGAAAGATATTGCTCATCTTAAACAAAGATCCAAATTTTTATCCCTAATACTCCATAGACGGTTTGAACCGCATAATAACAATAATCAATTTTAGCTCGAAGGGTCTGTAGGGGCACTCTACCTTTCATAGCCGATTCTTTCCGGGCTCTCTCAATTCCGTTAAGACGCCCTTTAATTTTTATTTTAACACCTTCGACAGTTG
The DNA here is from genome assembly GCA_028749045.1 of Cupressus sempervirens. NCBI lineage: Eukaryota > Viridiplantae > Streptophyta > Pinopsida > Cupressales > Cupressaceae > Cupressus > Cupressus sempervirens. Next base: position 74,052,933 of record CM053788.1, on the reverse strand, counting down.
CCTTTTCAGCTAGTTGAATAGCTTTTTTCATTATTTTTCTTATTTCAACTCTCTCCTTTAGTTCAGTACAAAAAAAATGCTCGGCTATATATAGTATAGCCGAGCAACAAGGATTCAGTTGGAAGAATAATGGCAAAGGATATAACTATCCTTCTAATATCTAAAAATAAATTAGATTTTTATAGTTTTTTCTCTACCCCGAAATGGAAGGAGATTGTGGGAAAATGAAACCATCCTATCGGGTTTAGATTAATGATAAAATGATGCAAAAAAGAATACAAATATACGGAAAGAGAGGGATTCGAACCCCCGGTAAACAGAAGCCTACATAGCAGTTCCAATGCTACACCTTGAACCGCTCAGCCATCTTTCCTACACCTTTATTTGTTGACAAAATGAAAACAACAAGTTTTTTTCTAATTCATGCCCAAAAATGAGATAACTGACTTTTGCATAAGTCAAGTATTTTTGAATAAAGACAGACAGAAGAAAGAGTATTTTACCAAAGTTGCTTTTCTTCTTATTTCAAGATATTATTTTCTTTCATCAATCTAATATTATTCTTTTAGAATATTAGAGTTTTAATTGCCCGATCCAATTGTGAAATTAAGCCAGATCTATTGATAGATTCTATAATTATTATAGAATAATTGAATAATTTCCTATAATTATTCTTAATAATTCTTCGGTCGGTAAGTCAAATTAATGGTACAAATTGTACCATAATGACACAAATTCTATCATAATGATATGTTCAATAGATTCTATACTTATATAATAAGTATGCACAAACACAATCAATCATCATTTTTTCATTTTATGCCAATTTGCCGTTTACTTACTCGTTTGATCGTTGGGGTCGTGAGCAACCGAGCGTGAAACATAAACATTTTCTCAAATTTTTTTTATTGATTGCTATCAATTTGAATAAACTCTTTCAAATATTCCCAATTTTTCTTTATTCAGTTTACATATTTGCGATCGTAAGAAAATTTATTATGCTATTGTGCATTGGCAAATAATTTTGTTCATGGAATCATTTCCGTATGGGGAATGAAAGAAATTATAAAATTTATAAATTGACTATGCCTAGATCTCAGAGAAATGACAATTTTATCGACAAGACTTTCACAATTGTAGCGGATATATTATTGCAGATAATCCCAATGGCCTCAGGGGAGAAAAAGGCATTTACCTATTACAGAGATGGTGTGATTTGATTTTTTTTCTTTCTACTTTTTTTTATATTCTATTTATTAAAAGTGAAAACTGACGTTTAGTGAAGGTGAGTTTTCTAAATAGAACAATTCTTTCTGTCGTGTATCCCCGATTTATGCAACCTTAGATGCTTTGATCTTCTGAGATTCTAGTATTAAGCGAAAGGTTATATCTATTACATAGATGTTAATGGTCAAATCTATATGATAGGTGTGCATAAGGGAAAAAGCACTACGCATTAAAATCGACAACACAAATGCTTCGTTATAATAAATAAAATAAGAATATAGAATACATTTTTTTTTTTTTTTTTATTAAGGGTTAGTTAGAATGGTTGAGGCAACAAACATCCATCTCGTTTGTATTTTGGATACCGCTAGAACCATCGGAGACTGTTGGAGTGAATAATTCCCGTAAAATACAATGCGTTAAGGACAAAGAAATTGTTAGAGGTTATGTTTGTAGTGCTCAGCTAAAATACTTTATTATTGATTCTAAATAATAAAAAAATCTTTGCAAGAAGGATAGCTAGAGATTCATTGGAAATACACTAGTTCCTGCTAATTCATAATCATAAGGAAAATCTTTTTTCTTGTTTATGCTTTACTTCATTTAGAGCTTCGTTTTGTCCAGCAACCGGCGACTGTTTCGTACCCAATAAACTTTTGGCATGATTTCCAAATTTTTTAACAATCTCTCTTATCGAAATAAAACTGTGCTTTAGCCTTAGAAAATACAAATTACTTTGAATATGTTCCCAATGATCTATTTTAGGATACATGCGTACCCTCAACATAGCAGATCGACTACCATTATTGGTATTCCACCAAAATCTATTCATGCAAATAAGATCTTCGAATCGATAACGAGGCCAAAGAAAACGTCTTATCTTTTGCCTTGTATCTACGATCAGATGTTCATTTTTTTTCATTAGACCTTGGTCATTTGGTATCTCTTGACTACTTAATCTTACACTCTCATCCAAATGGTTTTCCAGATTCAAAAGATTCAAAATTCGAAATTCTCTGCGACGTCTTGGAAGAAAAAGATCTTCGAAAATGAAAGAACTTGAAATCTTTTCATTTGTTCTTCGTCGTTGAGATCTATCAAAAAGATTGACATTAATCTTTTTCTTCTTTAGTTTGAATAAAAGACTTGCAATTTTATATACAAAGAATCGGTCATCAAAGTACCCCGGTACAAGTGGAATAGATCTTCGGGTTGCCTCGCAAAAAATTCTACGTATATCATTATGTTTCGGGAAGACACTTTTGAGATACAATACAGTATCCAATAATTCAAAGTCAAGATCTCCCTTTTCGGCATATGGAAAAACTAAGTTAGCTGCCGCAGTTTTGCTGCCTAATTTTTTCTTATCAAAAAAATGAGCCGCATGTTTGAACTTGTGAACCCAAGGAGTTAGCGGCAGTTTTTCGAGCTCGAATTTCATTCTCCAAGTATAAATATTTTTGGCCATTTCCCGATAGGCTAATTTGTCTTTTTCTAATTGTGGTTGTGGTTCCACTACTTCTTCTCCCCTAAGTTTCATCTCCTCCTTTAACTCTTCGTTCCTTGCAAGGCGTTTTGCCTCCCGTTGGAAGCGTTTCTGTTCTTTCAGATATTCAGTTTTGGCAGTTCTGAAATCTATCTCTTGTTCATCGGCTTTCTTGGGTTTGGTCTTGGTTTTGGAAGGTTTGTCTACTTCGTATGTCTCATCCAATTTTGATTTAACCCAGTCCCATGCTTTCTTATCACCCTATGACGCTTTATTAGCATCTTGTCTCAAAAAAATCTCCTTTATTGCTATTCAGACTTCTTCTTTTTCTCTATTGATTAGATCAATATTTCTTTTTGGATGATAAATATCACAGAGGTCTCGAACTAGAAAATCTCTCAATTTTTTTGATCTTTTCGAATTCGAAGATTTACGTTTCTGACTTAATGCGATCAATTTACGTCTCCTCTCTTCTCTTTTTTTCTCTTTTTCTTTTTCGGCAGCTATTTTTGCTAGTTGTCTAGCTCTCTGTTCCTTGAGAAATCTTTTCTTTGCTTCCCGCCTTCTTTGCTTCTTATTTATTTCATCTTCTACTTTGAATGCGCTTGTCAATCTATCGGCTTCTTCTGGAGAAGTGGCCGCCTCTAATTTTTTGCGCCGTGTTTCTCTTATTTGAAGTCTCTCCTCTTTTCATTTTCTTCGGGCCTCCTTAATTTCTTGTCGAGCCGCGGCTTTTCTTTGCCTTTCCTCTTCTTTCTTTCGAAGACTTTCTATAACGAAAGCATCAACATCAAAATCTTTTGGTATTTGGATTTCTCAAAATTTCCACATGTGTTTAATCTGTCTTCTTATGATATTCGGAGGAAAAACGTCACCAAGTTTGTTTGCTTTTTTATTTTTTTTCTAATATCTGAGAACAACCAGAATTGGAATTTGTAATATCGACTTTTCTTGTAATAGTTTTTTTTAGTTGCCGCGCAAAATTTATCGACAGTCATCTTTTTCTTTTTGGGTTTGGAAGAATCACAATTCTTTTTTTTCTTTTTGGAAGAAAAAAACTTTTTCCAAGAAGAATCATTTTTCTTCTTCTTCCTCTTCTTCTTCTTCTTGCAAAAACCAAGGTTTTGAAAATTAGTATAAGCTTGATAATCCGGTTCCGGTATATATTGAATTGCGGGTCCATGATTATTCTCTTTCATATGATCCAGATAACTATATGCCAAAATTTCATATCTGTGACGTTTGATCCGGTTCTTAAGTCGTGCCATAAAAGTGGCAAAGCGCTTCTCTCCCAAAAACGATGCAAATTCAGTCCATCCCAACCGGTTGCCAATAACATGTTTACGTTTTTTATTTCTGTGTGGAGCTATTCTATAGCCAGCACACCATTTTAACCATTGCTTCCAATGGTTAATCGTTAACTCTCCAGGATGCTTGCAATCCAATATTCCTTGTGAGCCCAAAAATTCTTTCACATTTTTTTTTATAAAAGGGGACAATGCTCTTGATTCTATCAGATCTTTGACATATAACCCTTTCATATTTCTTATTTCTTTCCATATTTGATGAAAAACGTACGCTTGGGAAATTTCTTTTCCTTGGCATTTGGATTCGACGTTTTTGCTAATTGGATGATTGCTATTGAATATTTTTTTAATTGTTTCAAAACTTCTACTCAATTGCATGCAAAATTTCAAATTTGACTCGATCATATTGAACATACTTATTTTGAGATCAATAAGGAGCAATTTCACCCTAAAATGAATAACTTTCATAAAAAACGGCAATTTCTTCCTGATGAAGCGAAGACTTTTCTTTTGTAAACACGAACGCCAAATTTTGATTTGAATCCACTCTTTTTTCAATTTGGATTTTATGTTAGGAGAAGGTTGATCCATTCTCTGTTTAAAATCAGCTTTCAATTTATTATAAATATCTAGATTGAAGCGATACTCCTCATTCATTTGGTTGATTCGATCATTCATTGTGATTGTCCAATCATCTGGATCTGGAAGATCCAAATTTTGTTCCATCTGAATTGAAAATGGTTCATCTTCTACTATTTCTAAAGAAAATTGAATATTAGACGTAGGCCTAGTCCGAATAGTTTTTATTTCTTTCCTAGTATATAGGTTGATTTTTTGCTCAAGCTTTTGCTCAACCTTTTCCTTTATCGCCTTTACCATCTTTTGTATTTCTTTTCCTATCTTTTGTATTTCTTTTCCTATCTTTTGTATTTCATTTAGAAATTCGCAGATAAGATTTATCAATTCGCGGATAGGTTCGATAATAGGTTTTGCCCGATCGGACGTATAATTCCAAATGCATTTGCCAATAGGTTCCCAAAAAGAAGGTACGTTTGGTGGATTACCAAAAGGTGATTCAATTTCTGTACCATAGATAGTTAAGTATCCTATTGTTTTTTTTTCAATCTCAACAGAATTAGGTTCATACCAAGGTTTTAAGCGAAAAGGATATACAATCTTGATTTGAATACCTTCTTTGATGTAATCTTTTAGGAACTTTTTTGGGACATCCAGGTCCATCAATTCATATCCATCATAATTACATTTGAGATATGATTCCTTTTCCATGATTTTCCAATCTTGCTCCCATTCGGGAACTTGAAACAGTAAAATACGACCAATATTTTTAGCTATTATCAAAGTAGGCAAATACAATCGTTTCCTTAAATACGTATGAGTAAACAAGAGAGCAGCTCTGACATAGTGAACCACTTCCCCGTCGAAGGTTTGCTGTGTTCGGCGGCGACGATCCTCTTTTCGTCTTTCGAGTCTTTCCAAAAATTGTTCGCAAATTCTTAAGGATCTCGGAGTTCTTCTCTTTTTTTCGTCCTTCTTAGGCACAGGTTTGTGATGTGATGACTTTTGAGTCATTGATCTTAGTCTCCCGAAAAGAATCGACTCTGGTCTCGGTATCCAATGGTTGATTGCTGAAACTTTTCGTCGTTGAAAACGGACAGCTCCTTTTACCAAATCTCGACAAAAATCTCCTTCATAAGGATAACTAAAGATGTATATATCTTTGGTTACAGGATCCTCTTCTTCATCCCCCCCATTGTCCGCTTCTTCTTGTTCAAGAGTTTCTTCTTCAAGAGCTAAAGGTTTAAACAACCCTTTTTTTGTTGTTTCTAAGGCCTTTGTTGTTTCTAAGGCCTCATTCTTTGGTTCTTCCTCCTCTTCTTTCTCCTGTTCTTCCTTTTCCTCGAGCCTCTCAAAGGGCTTTATAATTATTAACTGCCGAGCTTTTTTTGGGCAAACTTCGAGACAATCTTTGACAGCCATAGGGTCGTGAACTCCAGATACTAGGGTAGAGGGCAATTTAGGAACAACAAACCTGTTAAAATCTCAGATTCGAGGTTCGTAATCATCAAGACGGGTTTTTTCCTGTTCTATTAATTTTCTATAAAGAACATAAAGTTCATGAAAATCTGCGAAATCCCTCATATCTTGCTTAGATTGTTCTTTTTCAAAGAAATATTCATCAAGATGAATATTTGATTTATCGCTCTTATGTTCTTTATCCTTAGTATGTTCCTTATTAGAAGAAGGTGGATCCTCTTCTAAAATATCTGCGAAATTCTTCAGAATATCCTTCTCTGATATTTCAATATCCATAGATAATCGATAGTTTGATAATTCGTCCGAATTAATCAAAAAAAGTCGCTCATAAAGCAAAGCCTGCTCGGTAGGAAGAACACTAAGAAGCAATTCCCATTTGGTACCCGTAGTTTCAAGAAAAATATGCAACAAATAATTTGTTAACAATTTTTTCTCACAAGAAGCAATGTCTTTTTCTATTCTTTCCTTTAAAGGCGCCGAGACCAATGTGTTGAAAACATATTCTAATGAAGAGAAATTTTTAGGATAAATTTGATCATATTTCTTCTTTAAGTCCTCCAAAGTAGATTCATCTAACCATTTTCTTCTGTTCTGTTCTTCTAATAAGACCATACGAATTTTATCTATCCACCATTTTGAAATAAGTTTGATTCGCGGTTGAACGATTCTTTCTTTATTTTCTGGTCGAATTAAAGAAAATCGAAGAAGTCGGTTGGTAGAATCATCCTTCTTATTTGTAGAATCATGGTTCTTAGTGGTAGAACCCTGGTTCTTAGATTCTGACAGTTTCTCTTTTTGCTCTTTCAAGTATTCCTCCGAATAAAGCATCCAAGGCGACTTAAATTGAAATTGATTCATTGACCCACGGAATGGCCCGCTAAGTAAAGGATCATCAACTTCTGAAAGACGCTTTTTATCTTTTGTTTTTTTAAATCTTTTTCTCAAAATGAGTTCGATCCGGAAAAGAGTCATATAACAATGACTGTGAATTAAAAAATTGTTTAATAAGAGGAATTAAAAACGATTCGCATTCATACACATAAGAATTCCAAAGGAACAGGGAGAACGTATTTTCTCCCTGTGTAATCAGAGATTTCTGCAAATTTTCTTTACTAAAACTACATTCATGGAGAATCGATCGTAATAAATGCAAAGAAGGAGCATCTAGGATCCAGCGACGAAAAAGTCGAACCAAAATTTCCGGATGAATTGAATAGGGCACTCGTATATCTGATATATAATTGGAATGTGGTAATTTATCCTCCATAAAAGGAAATATGCAATGGATGGATCAGAGACTATTCCATCCATCCATTCCTTTTATGAAATGTTTTGATCGCATTGCGAACGAAACTTCCAAGACAATTGTAAACCCTTTTAGTATCGATTTAAAAGTATTCTTATTGTATTCAATGAATTGATTTGAATCGGAATTCCCGAATAAACTAATTGAATTATTCTGTTTACGTATTCGACGTATTGAACGTTTTACAGCCAGGAAACTCAAAAAATTAGAAACTAAAATTTCCATTGGTTCCTCGAAACCAAATCTATCTAAATGATGATCATGAGAAATTGCGTAAAGATCTTCCCGAAAAAAAAGCGGATATAAAAAGAATTGTTGCCAAGATCGATGTTTGTTTGAATTTCTTTGGAAGTCATCCATTTGTTTAAACCCCCGGACCCAAGAATAACCTGTTGGATTATTCAAGATAATACATGGTGCGATCTAGTTGGAACATAATAGAAAATGTCTATCAGATAGATCTTTTTCTTCGCATAGATCTTCATTCGTCATGAGGAAGAATGAAAATTTCTTATTTTGGCAGTCTGATCGCTCTCCTGACTCATGGAATAGAATTAACATGGTCAGTACACTATTTCTCTTACACATTTGTTTTCGAGTACTTAGGACTCATGGTGAATGTAGAAAACCCTAATTTACTACAGGAAAAAACTTCCTTTATCGGTTACTAAAAGGCTTTTAACTTCCGATTAGTAAAGGGAATTCCTCGTTGAAATGAACAAAGAGAAAAAGAGTCTTTGGTAATGCAAGAAAAGAAAAAGGGAAGGAGAAAAAGAGAAAATGAAATCTTCTTCCTTACAGTATTGTATAGTTCATAAATCACCCTCAAAGAGTAGTGTGATAAAGCATAAGAATTATCCTAATTATTTCTATTCAGTTTATTAAAAAGAGCTTCGGATCAATGGAAACTAAGAAAATTGATTCTTATAATAAATATAAATAAGAACTCCATTGCAGAGGGTATACCTAAGTAGCCATTTAAAAGCTATGGGAACGATGGAACCTGTGACTTCATAAGATCATATAGAAATCTTAATCATTCATTGGATAGGATGGCGAAATAAACCAATAAAGAATCAATTTCATTGGAGTCCGAAAAACCCAAATAACTTAGAGTTAATATTCGCCTGTAAGATACTTATTGGACATATAGAGGCATTTGTATCCTCATATTATATGAATAACTAATATGTGTAATGAGTCAATACTGATTGATTTCTAGGACCTCACTATTTATGATCCCATAGATTCTTCACAAGGAGCCGGATGAGAAGAAACTTTCATATCCGGTTCTGAAATAGAGATGGAATTCAAATAGTATTATATTATACAACCATCGACTAGAACCCAAAAAGAACGAAATTTTGTCACCAACATAGGGGAAGAATCAAGGGAATATCTTCTCGGGGTAATCGCATTTGTTTTGGTAGATTTGCTCTTCAGGCATTGGAACCTGTTTGGATCACATCTGGGCAGATAGAAGCAGGACGACGAGCAATTACTCGTTATGCCCGTCGCGGCGTTAAAATATGGATACGTATATTTCCTGACAAACCTATTAGAATGAGACCTGCAGAAATACGTATGGGTTCGGGGAAAGCTAAGGGATCTCCGGAATATTGGGTATCCATCGTCAAACCAGGTCGAATACTTTATGAAATAAGTGGAGTATCAGAGACTATAGCGAGAGCAGCTTTTCAAATCGTTGCATATAAAATGCCTATACATACTAAATTTATTACTAGTTCGCGTAAATAATGCCGAACCAAAGAGATATTTTTATTATAGCATCTATAATAGCTTCTGGTTTAGGAGGACAACCCGGCAAATAGATATCCACAGGAATTAACTTATCTACTCCGCGAACGGTACTATAAGAATCTGTACTAAACATTCCTCCTGTAATAGTACAGGCTCCCATAGCAATTACATATTTTGGTTCCGGCATTTGTTCATATAATCTCACTAAAGAAGGAGCCATTTTCATTGTAACAGTTCCGGCTGTTATAAGTAGATCGGCTTGCCTAGGACTGGATCTTGGCACCAAACCGTAACGATCAAAGTCGAATCGCGAACCTATTAATGAAGCAAATTCGATAAAACAACAACTAGTACCATAAAGGAGCGGCCATAGACTAGAAAGTCTCACCCAATTGGACAGATCGTTTAGAGTAGTGGAAATCACTGAATTTGGAGTTGCTTGATGAAGTAAAGATGATTCTATAGGATTTATCGCCGGCTTTAGATTTAGATAATTTTCTACTCGTCTTTTATCATTCCAAAATTTAGGGGTTAAGACCATTCCAATGCTCCTTTTCTCCATGCATAAACTAAACCAACAATTAAGATGATCACGAAAATAAAAGCTTCTATAAATGTAAATAGACCCAAAATATCAAACTCATAGCCCACGGATAGAGAAAGACTGTTTCCACATCAAAAACAATGAAAACTAAAGAAAACATATAATAGCGAATTCTAAATTGGATCCAAGTATCCCCCATTGGTTCTATACCTGATTCGTAACTAGTGGCTTTCTCCGGCCCTTTATTTATTGGAGCCAAACTTCTTGAAATTGAGAATGCCAGAATCGGAATAAGACTGGATATGAATAAATATATCCAAAAAGTATCATATTCAGAAAATAAAAACATAAATAGATGATTCCTGTTTTGTTTAAATAAATCAAATTCTTTTATTTGTTGTATTGTCCATTTATTAATCGCTTCTCTCCCCTCCCGAATGATTCATTATCATTTTTGTATATTAATTCAATGTTTCGTCTGTGACTTAACACGGAAATGAATAAAAGAATATTTTTTATTTAATACAAAAAAATTAGGAAATGGTTCGAACCCGTGCAATTCGGCAGACTTCACGTTGGTTCGTGTTGTAATGTGTTAATATGGTTTTGTAAGTTCTCTTAATAAGTTTATCATACCATTTGTTATAAAAATGGGTAAATGTACCTTTCCATTATGAACAGCAATGGTATGACCAATCATTGCGGGTATAATGGCAGATCTACGGGACCAGGTTACTATTATCTTCTTCTCTTTAATCATGTTTAGATTATCTATTTTACTTAAAAAATCATTAGATACAAAAGTATTTTTTATTAGTGAACGTGCCATGGTTAATTAATTACCTTTCTTTTTATTGATAGAAAATAAAAATGGATTTACAACTATTCCTATTTACGTCGACGAAGAATTGAAACATCGCTATATTTATTTCTCTTCCGACTTTTTCTTCCAAGTGCGCTATAGCCCCAAGGGGTCAAGGGTTTTTTTCTGCCAATTGGAGCTCTTCCTTCACCACCCCCATGAGGATGATCTGCAGCATTCATAACTATTCCTCTTACTTCAGGACGTTTACCCAGCCAACGTTTTGACCCAGCTTTACTTAAAGTTTGATTTTTCCATTTAACGTTGCCTACTTGTCCAATTGTTGCTGAGTAGTTCTCAGATATTAAACGAACCTCTCCAGATGGTAATCTTAATGTGGTCAATCGGCCTTCTTTTGCGATCAATTCTGCCACAGCACCCGCTGCTCTAGCTAATTGTCCGCCTTTTCCAACTTGTACTTCGACATTATGTATAGTCGTGCCTAAAGGTATATTGGTTGAAGTAGATCTTTAATTTGTCAAAATCCCTTCCCAAACTGTACAAGCCTCTCTCAGGGCATACAGCTTTCTGGATGTGAATAGAATATGATTATTATGAATCTATTTTATATAGAGGCTTAAGATGAAGGGCATACTTTCAATTCCTTATGTCCTTATTCTGTACATCCTAGGTTTCTTTATTCCATCATCTGGCTTATGTTATTTTTTCATGTAGCATTCAGAATGAATGACTTTATTAAATTACGTTAATGCTTTCGCATCTTCCGGATAACGTAGGAGGCATTTGAAATATCAATTTTTTTTGATAAAAAAACTATTTGTCACTGTTCAGCTTCGAATCTGCCTTTGACCATCAAATCAAATGTGAGTTACTTGTTTTTTTTCTTCAGAACAAGGGTTCCTTTACCTTAGTTGTTTCTGCTTCAGACAATAAAGTCTTCTCCATATTATCATATCTCTGGAGTCAATAATTAATTCAGAAACTATTGAACTCAATCACCCGCTGTTCTTTATCCTCAGTTTCCCTTTGGGATTGATCCCATCAAAGTATTTTAGTTGGATCAGTGATAGATTTTAAGGTTTTGCTGTAAACCCAATCGGTTATTTCCGATTACGTACAATTAATAATTCAAACCGCACTCAAAGGTAGGGCATTTCCCATTGATATGGGGGCTCTTGCACCGGAAATAATAGTATCTCCAATCATAATCCCTCTCGGATGCAAAATATATGTCTTTTTACCATTTCTATAGTGCACAAGACAGATAGATGCACTTCTATTAGGGTCACTCTCTATTGTTACAATTTTTCCCAGTATGTTTTTTTTTCATTCCGTCGAAAATCAATTTGACGATACAGACGCTTGTGACCTCCTCCTCTATGACGTATGGTAATAATTCCACTATTATTACGACCTTTCCCACAACGATGCCGGCCAGAAGTCAATTTCTTTTGTGGATGAGATTGGACTTTTTCATCAAAATTTGATAGAGATTTATCACGTGTGCCCGGAATCAAAGTCCTGTACGAACGGGTGTTCTTGTTTGACAATTCCAATAAGTTTCATTATTGAAGGAGAAGGAGTATTATGATTAATTTATTTAAGAAGTTTATAACTTTATTTAAAAGACTTATAAACTTAGTTTCTTATTTGCTTAGGTTAGTTTCTTATTTGCTTAGGGCATTGGTTTCTTTATTGAATTTGCTTATGTCATTAGTTTCTTATTTGCTTAGGGCATTGGTTTCTTTATTGAATTTGCTTATGTCATTAGTTTCTTATTTGCTTAGGTTAGTTTCTTATTTGCTTAGGGCATTGGTTTCTTTATTGAATTTGCTTATGTCATTAGTTTCTTATTTGCTTAAAGCATTTTTTACTTTATTTAAGAAGCTTATGGCATGGGTTACTTATTTATTTAAGAAGCTCATGGCATGGGTTACTTATTTATTTAAGAAGCTCATGGCATGGGTTACTTATTTATTTAAGAAGCTTATGGTATTGGTTACTTTTTTATTTAAGAAGCTTATGGCATGGGTTACTTATTTATTTTAAGTAAGAAGCTTTTTATTTTAAGTAAGATTATGGCATTGGTAAGTTCAGTTTAATTATTGAGAATTATAGAATTAATAAAAGAATACATACAAAAAGAAGGTATCAAAAAACAAAAGGCAAGCAAGTGAGCTTGAGGATTTCTCTTGCTTTTGGCAGGCATCCCCTACTACTGGGGGGCCTACTGGGCTATTAGCTCAGTGGTAGAGCGCGCCCCTGATAACTGCGTCGTTGTGCCTGGGCTGTGAAGGCTATCAGCCACATGGATAGTTCAATGTGCTCATCAACGCCTGACCCAGAGATGTGGATCATCCAAGGCACATTAGCATGGCGTACTCCTTCTGTTTGAACCAGGGTTGAAAACTGACTTTTTTTTACCAGGAGGATAGATGAGGTGATTAAGGTGAGATCGAATGTAGACCAAATTTTCTATTCATTCGTGGGATCTGGGCGGTCCTGGGCAGCCATGTATTTTGGCTACTTTTTTTCGAGAATCCATGCATATCTTATCAGTGTATGGAAGGCTATCTCTCGAGCACAGGCTGAAGTTCTTATTAATTAAGCCTAAATGTTAAAAAAACACCTAACAACACATCTTCACAGACCAAGAACTACGAGATCACCTTTTATTCTAGGGTGACGGAAGGATCATATCATTCAAATTCATGCTTTTTTCTTTGCGTAGGATGCGGGAAATATAGTAAGTATAGGTCCGGTCGGGAGAATTTTTCTTTCTCAACCTAAAATAGTGGATAGTTAAATATTAAGAGATTCATATCCAGCCAAAGTTATAGGAATTAGACCTAACACAATTCCGGATAACAAAACTTCAATCATATTTTTTTTATTATGAAAAAGAATAGGTAAGGGTTAATAGCTAATCTACATAGTACCTCAAATTGACTTGGAATCTCAATTCCTATTGAGGTTATTTTCTATTTCAAATAAGTTCTATACTGTTTAACCCAATGAATAAGACTGAGGTGAAAATAAGCAAAACTAATAAAAAACCAAAATAACTAATTATAGTAAGCATGGAAGAAATCAATAAAAAAAAAACAATGATTGATACATATTTTTGTCAGGCAATTACCTCAATTTATTCTTTAGGAGTAGAAAAAATAGTTTCAATAAATAGATACAAAGTTAGTATTGAATATCTGATAATGATGTTATCAACAAACATAGAAGGAATATACAATAAAAAGATATTCTATTATAAAAAAGTAAAAATGAAATCCCCACCTATAAAATAAATACCAATTGTGTAGTAATTTAATTAATGATCCTACTCCTTTTCTATATTAAGTAAAATTATATTGCTATGTTAGAAGCAGGCTAGCTATACTTAATATACTTCAAATATACCCTTGGTATCATATTGACAATCAAGCAAGGATTGTAGAAAATATCAGTAGTTTTCCATTTCCTGATCTCTTTCTTTCATGGGATCAATTTACCCTTGATTTTAGAATAATATAGGGAGCTTAGCATGTCTGGGAATACGGGAGAACGCGCTTTTGCTGACATTATTACTAGTATTCGATACTGGGTTATCCATAGCATTACTATACCTTCTCTATTCATTGCAGGTTGGTTATTTGTCAGTACGGGTTTAGCTTATGATGTATTCGGGAGTCCTCGGCCAAATGAGTATTTCACAGAAAGCCGGCAAGAGGTTCCATTAGTAACTGGTCGTTTCGATTCATTAGAGCAACTCGATGAATTTACTAGATCTCGATCTTTTTAGGAGGTATTAATGACTATAGATAGAAGCTATCCGATTTTTACAGTTAGATGGTTGGTCGTTCACGGGCTAGCTGTACCTACGGTTTTTTTCTTGGGATCAATATCAGCAATGCAGTTCATACAGCGATAAACTTTATTATAAACTAAATCACGGAGCTATTTATGACACAATCAAACCCAAATGAACAAAATGTTGAATTGAATCGTACTAGCCTCTATTGGGGGTTGTTACTTATTTTTGTACTTGCTGTTCTATTCTCTAATTACTTTTTCAATTAGGAACAGTAATAATCCTTTTTCTTACCCAATTGAATTTGGTGAGATCTAATATTTCTATGTATTATTATTTATGCCTCATGAATACTTTTTTAAAATGTGAAAGGAAATAATAAAAATGGGCGGAAGGATCCCTCTTTGGTTGATAGGTATTTTATCTGGTATTCTCGTTATTGTTTTAATAGGTTTTTTTTTTTACGGTTCTTACTCCGGCTTAGGTTCCTCCTTGTAGCGAAAAAACTGCCTTATATTATGATAAGAGATAGACAATGTAAGGAATACTATAAAAATTGAAGCAAAACTCTGAAAAGAGATAAAAAAGAGATAGAAAAGTGAAAACTTAAAAAATAAAGATAAGATCTTACCTTTCTTTGAACACAAAGAAGGGTAAGATTTTATCTTTACTTATTAAGTTTTTTTTATAAGTTATAAAATAAGCGAAAATAGCAAGCCAAGATTACTAGATTCTCTCCTTTCTTCTATTTGTTTATTTGTTTTGAATATGATAAATGAAGGTGAGAAAAGATAACATGCATATGAATATTGATTAATATTGAATATCGCGCATAACTAGGGAATTAACTCCAAAACTCCAAGTTTGTTCCGGAATCACTCATTATTAAAATAGGCAAATATTTATTTAATATCTCCTCATCCTTCACAATATATTCGAACAGAGGGAAGGGGAAAACGAAGGATTATGGAGAAGTATTACTTTATTGTTGCCATTTTGTATTTATTATACATTAATTGCATTAATCTAATCATTCATAAGATAGAGATTCAAATCTTTTATGCGCCTAAAAATTCATTTCGACCAATTGAACTTTCTCAAATTGTTTCTTTTTAAGAACCAGAAATATCTGTGCTAAAACGACAGATGCTAAGAATAATAAAAGACCTTGAACACGTAAAGGATCTTGAAGTACTATTTCTACATTTTCCTGACCAAATCCACCTACATTAGGGTTATTCGTTAACGATTGATCTACCTTGATTAATTCGCCTTCTGCAACAAGAAGTTCCGGTCCCGGAGGTACAAAGTCTACCACTTGTTGACCGTCCGATGGATTATCAATAGTTATTTGATATCCACCTTTTTCTTTACGTGCAATTTTACTTATTTTACCGGTTGCTGAAGCGTTGTACACTGTATTGTTGCTTTTGCTCCCATCGGGATAAATTTGTCCTCTTCCTCTATTACCACCTACATATATGGGATATTTCAGGAAGTGAGCTGTTTTATTAGTAGCGGGATTTGGTGAAAGGATGGGAAACACAATTT
The DNA here is from genome assembly GCA_028749045.1 of Cupressus sempervirens. Classification (NCBI taxonomy): domain Eukaryota; kingdom Viridiplantae; phylum Streptophyta; class Pinopsida; order Cupressales; family Cupressaceae; genus Cupressus; species Cupressus sempervirens. Next base: position 74,037,068 of record CM053788.1, on the reverse strand, counting down.
CACCATATTTTTGACCAGGAATAGGACCTATTATTAGAATATTTTTTTGATTGGGACGATAGCTCTGAAAATAAAGATCACCTATTTTTTCCTTAATCTCAGGAGAAATACGATCTGGAGGAGCTAATTCGAAACCTTCGGGTAAAATAAGAACAGCTCCTACATTTAAAGTTCCTTTCTTGCCATTAGCAAGAACTTGTTTTATTATAGCATCTATAATAGCTTCTGGTTTAGGAGGACAACCCGGCAAATAGATATCCACAGGAATTAACTTATCTACTCTGCGAACGGTACTATAAGAATCTGTACTAAACATTCCTCCTGTAATAGTACAGGCTCCCATAGCAATTACATATTTTGGTTCCGGCATTTGTTCATATAATCTCACTAAAGAAGGAGCCATTTTCATTGTAACAGTTCCGGCTGTTATAAGTAGATCGGCTTGCCTAGGACTGGATCTTGGCACCAAACCGTAACGATCAAAGTCGAATCGCGAACCTATTAATGAAGCAAATTCGATAAAACAACAACTAGTACCATAAAGGAGCGGCCATAGACTAGAAAGTCTCGCCCAATTGGACAGATCGTTTAGAGTAGTGGAAATCACTGAATTTGGAGTTGCTTGATGAAGTAAAGATGATTCTATAAGATTTATCGCCGGCTTTAGATTTAGATAATTTTCTACTCGTCTTTTATCATTCCAAAATTTGGGGGTTAAGACCATTCCAATGCTCCTTTTCTCCATGCATAAACTAAACCAACAATTAAGATGATCATGAAAATAAAAGCTTCTATAAATGTAAATAGACCCAAAATATCAAAACTCATAGCCCACGGATAGAGAAAGACTGTTTCCACATCAAAAACAATGAAAACTAAAGCAAACATATAATAGCGAATTCTAAATTGGATCCAAGTATCCCCCATTGGTTCTATACCTGATTCGTAACTAGTGGCTTTCTCCGGCCCTTTATTTATTGGAGCCAAACTTCTTGAAATTGAGAATGCCAGAATCGGAATAAGACTGGATATGAATAAATATATCCAAAAAGTATCATATTCAGAAAATAAAAACATAAATAGATGATTCCTGTTTTGTTTAAATAAATCAAATTCTTTTATTTGTTGTATTGTCCATTTATTAATCACTTCTCTCCCCTCCCGAATGATTCATTATCATTTTTGTATATTAATTCAATGTTTCGTCTGTGACTTAACACGGAAATGAATAAAAGAATATTTTTTATTTAATACAAAAAAATTAGGAAATGGTTCGAACCCGTGCAATTCGGCAGACTTCACGTTGGTTCGTGTTGTAACGTGTTAATATGGTTTGATGTAAGGGAATTTTATCTATTGAAATAAGGGAGCTTTCAGGGTCGTTGTTTCTAACGATGTGAGATGTGCTAACAAATTAAAAAGACAACCGAGTTCGATTAGAATATTGATTCTAATCGATAGGTATCGATCCACCCGTGGAATATATAAAATCTTTCATAAACAAAATAAAAGTGGATGTGCCCATATTTAGTTCGACACGATGTCCGATCTGTCCTTCTTTATAACAGAGATATTGAAGAATAAGAGTCTGCTCTGGATCGCAGTCGAAAGACTATTTATTCTATTATGAATAATTCCAAATTTTTTTATTTTCGTATTTCCTCTTTACTTTTTCTTTAATGATCTTCTGTATAAGTCGTCAGTTCCTTTAAATAGCAAATAAATTGGATGCTTTTTTTTTTATTTTCATTTCAAACTAGCATCGGATCGTAGGGACAATATGAGCGAGAAAACATAGAAGAGTTTTTTCATTGTATAGGGCTATACGGGCTCGAACCGTAGACCTTCTCGGTAGAACAGATCAAATTTCTTATTACCAAAATGATTTGAGCTGTTCCAAGAACCCAACATGCATTTTTATTGCATTGGGCTCTTTCATTAACTGATGGAAAAATCAGTTAGTCTGCCATTCTTTTTCGGAACAGATAATAAGATGGCTCCGTTTGCTTGAAACGAATCATTTTTCGGAAGCAATCCCAAAGTGCTTCAAAAGATTCCCTTGACGTAGGTCTGTCATGCTTAGACATAGATTCTCCAAATGGAGTCTCTCTCACCCCAAAATAAGAATATGAGACTTCATACACCTCAAAGTTCATAGAGCGAAAAGAAATTTTTTTTGAGATCCTCGTACGTATTATACTCATTATGTCTGACATTGAATGCCCCCGAGATTGACCATATCAACTAGATCCATAGTTCGAATCATACAACGAACTTCATCTTTGTCATGCTATTGTTCTCCTAATTCATAGAGTAAGACTAAAATCTATTTTATGAACCGAATGAATCAATAAACTCTTCTGAAAACCATTGGCGCACGTGTAAATGAGGTGCTCTACCTAGCTGAGCTATAGCCCTTCACAGTTTAGTCCTAAAAATAGACTAATAAAATAGATCACTTTCTGTCAAGATGATATTTGATTTAATCATTCTTAAGGGCATATTGTTTATATGTCTAATTATGCCTAGAATTTAGGTATGACTCAATAAAGAACCTACTTAACTCAGTGGTTAGAGTATCGTTTTCATACGGCGAGAGTCATTGGTTCAAATCCAATAGTAGGTAAAACTTATTTGCTCCGATTGAGTTGAGTAATAAATCGGAGCAAATAAGTTTTACTCGAATTTGAATAAAATAAATTCGTTAATAAAAAAGAAAAATTCATTCCATTTTATTCATTCCATTTTAAATAATGATAATGAATCCATTTTGAGATCATTATCGAAGTTGAACTTTACAAAGAAAGAGATTACTAAGTAAATTGAAGTTAGAACTCCAAAATGATTATTGACTGATCAACTCATTACAGAGCATTTGTGCTTTTTTAGGTTTTTTTTTTTTGCTAACAATTAACAATTGGAATCAATATCCTATTTATTATTTATGAGAACCAATCCTTTTATTTTTGGAGTTTCTGCACTTGTCGAAAAGAAGGCAGGACGTATTGCTCAGATCATCGGCCCAGTACTAGATGTATCTTTCCCTCCAGGTAATATGCCTAGAATTTACAATTCTTTGATAGTTAAAGATAACGATACAACTGGTCAACCAATAAGTGTGACTTGTGAGGTACAACAATTATTAGGAAATAATAAAGTTAGAGCTGTCGCTATGAGTGCTACAGACGGTTTGATGAGAGGAATGAAAGTAATTGATACAGGAGGGCCACTTAGTGTTCCAGTTGGTGAAACTACTCTCGGGAGAATTTTTAATGTTCTTGGGGAACCCGTGGATAACTTAGGTCCTGTAGATGCTCTCACAACATCTCCTATTCATAGATCTGCTCCTGCCTTTACACAGTTGGATACCAAATTTTCAATCTTTGAAACAGGCATTAAAGTGGTGGATCTTTTAGCTCCTTATCGCCGTGGGGGAAAAATTGGATTATTCGGGGGAGCTGGAGTAGGTAAAACAGTCTTGATTATGGAATTAATCAACAACATTGCTAAGGCTCATGGAGGGGTTTTTGTGTTTGGTGGAGTAGGAGAACGTACCCGTGAAGGAAATGATCTTTACAAGGAGATGAAAGAATCGGGAGTCATTAATGAACAAAATATATCCGAATCCAAAGTAGCTCTGGTTTATGGTCAGATGAATGAACCACCAGGAGCTCGTATGAGAGTAGGTTTAACTGCTTTAACTATGGCTGAATATTTCCGAGATGTCAATAAACAAGATGTACTTCTATTTATTGACAATATCTTCCGTTTTGTCCAAGCAGGATCAGAGGTATCCGCATTATTAGGTAGAATGCCTTCCGCAGTGGGTTATCAGCCAACTCTTAGCACGGAAATGGGTTCTTTACAAGAGAGAATAACTTCTACGAAAGAAGGATCTATAACCTCCATTCAAGCAGTTTATGTACCTGCAGATGACTTGACTGATCCCGCTCCTGCTACAACATTTGCACATTTAGATGCTACTACTGTACTATCGAGAGGATTAGCTGCCAAGGGCATCTACCCAGCGGTAGATCCGCTAGATTCCACATCAACTATGCTCCAACCTTCGATTGTAGGCAAAGAACATTATGAAACTGCGCAAGGAGTTAAACAAACTTTGCAACGTTATAAGGAACTTCAAGATATTATAGCTATTCTTGGATTAGACGAATTATCAGAAGACGATCGTTTAATCGTGGCAAGAGCAAGAAAAATTGAACGGTTTTTGTCACAACCCTTTTTTGTAGCGGAGGTATTTACCGGTTCCCCCGATAAATATGTGAGTCTAATAGAGACAATTAGAGGTTTTCAAATGATCCTTTCCGGAGAATTAGATGGTCTACCCGAACAGTCTTTTTATTTGGTAGGTAACATTGATGAAGCTACCGCAAAGGCTATGAACTTAAAAGAAATTTAAAGAAAAAAAAAAAATGAACCTAAATCTTCGTGTACTCACTCCCAATCGAGTTGTTTGGGATTCAGAAGTTCAAGAAATAATAATTACTACCAATAGTGGTCAAATGGGTGTATTACCCAATCATATTGCAATTGTAACAGCTTTGGATATAGGAGTCATGAAAATACGACTCAATGCCTAGTGGTCCACTATGGCTTTGATGGGTGGTTTTGCCAAAATAGACAATGATGAAATCACATTATTGGTAAATAATGCAGAAAGAGGTATTGATATAGATCTTCAAGAGGCTCAGGAAAGTTTTAGACTAGCGAAAGCTGATCGTGCGCGAGCTGAAGGCAAGAGACAAGCAATCGAGGCTGATGTGGCTCTCAAAAGAGCTAGAACACGACTAGAGGCTGCTGATGCAATTTTATTAAGATAAAGAATTAATCTACGAAATTGTAAGTAAATAGATTCCAATCCTAAGGAAGTCTTTAACTGTCTTAGCCAATAACTAGGCACATTTCCACCTATGCCCATGCCGTCTGCTATTGCAATTTTTTTATTTTATTCTTCGCCTAAAGTGAAGAAATCTATCACATTTCACTATCACATTTCACTATTAATAATAGATTTCACTATTAATAATAGAAATTAATAATAGAATAAATTGGAATTGCCGAAAGGTCCTCAGGTCAAACTAAGAAATTGGGTTGCATCATACATACAAAACATGATACAATATAACTTGAATGAAAGAAAAAAAAACCTTTTTGACAATAGAGGCTACAAAATGAGTATTTTGCACAAAAAATTTTTGTAATACAATACAAAAGGGATTCTTTACATTCGACACCCAGGTCGAGTAGACCTTGTTCTTGTAAGAGCTATTAACCAATAAATCATAGGGAGGGACTTATTTATGTCACCAAAAACAGAGACTAAAGCAAGTGTCGGATTCAAAGCGGGTGTTAAAGATTACAGATTGACTTATTATACTCCGGAATATCAGACCAAAGATACTGATATCTTGGCAGCATTCCGAGTCACTCCTCAACCTGGAGTGCCCCCTGAAGAAGCGGGAGCAGCAGTAGCTGCCGAATCTTCCACTGGTACGTGGACCACTGTTTGGACCGATGGTCTTACCAGTCTTGATCACTACAAGGGGCGATGCTATGATATTGAACCCGTTCCTGGAGAAGAAACTCAATTTATTGCCTATGTAGCTTACCCTTTAGACCTTTTTGAAGAAGGCTCTGTGACTAACCTGTTTACTTCTATTGTAGGTAATGTATTTGGATTCAAAGCTTTACGGGCTCTACGTCTGGAAGATTTACGAATTCCTCCTGCTTATTCAAAAACTTTTCAAGGCCCACCATATGGTATTCAAGTAGAAAGAGATAAATTAAACAAATATGGTCGTCCTTTATTGGGATGTACTATCAAACCAAAATTGGGTCTATCTGCCAAGAATTATGGTAGAGCGGTTTATGAATGTCTCCGTGGTGGACTTGATTTTACCAAGGATGATGAAAACGTTAATTCCCAGCCATTTATGCGCTGGAGAGATCGTTTCTGCTTTTGTGCAGAAGCAATTTATAAAGCTCAGGCTGAGACAGGTGAGATTAAGGGACATTACCTGAATGCGACTGCAGGTACATGTGAAGAAATGATGAAAAGAGTAGTATTCGCTAGAGAATTGGGAGTTCCTATAGTCATGCATGACTATCTGACTGGAGGTTTTACGAAAAATACTTTGTTGGCTCATTATTGCCGAGATAACGGCCTACTTCTTCACATTCACCGCGCAATGCACGCAGTTATTGACAGACAAAGAAATCATGGTATGCACTTCCGTGTACTGGCTAAAGCACTACGTATGTCTGGTGGAGATCATATTCATGCTGGTACTGTAGTAGGTAAACTTGAAGGAGAACGAGAAGTCACTTTGGGTTTTGTTAATCTATTGCGTGATGATTTTATTGAAAAAGACCGAAGTCGTGGTATTTATTTCACTCAAGATTGGGTCTCTATGCCGGGTGTTATGCCTGTAGCTTCAGGAGGTATTCACGTTTGGCATATGCCTGCTTTGACCGAGATCTTTGGAGATGATTCCATATTACAGTTTGGTGGAGGGACTTTGGGGCACCCTTGGGGAAATGCACCTGGTGCAGTGGCTAATCGGGTCGCTTTAGAAGTAGATGAAGAAGGAATTGTGAAAGCCGATGTCCCTTTTAGGAGAGCAGAATCCAAATATAGTGTTGAACAAGTAGGTGTACCTGTTGAATTCTATGGTGGTGAACTTGATGGAGTTAGTTTTGGTGATCCTGCTATAGTCAAAAAATATGCTAGACGTGCACAATTAGGTGAAATTTTTGAATTAGATCGTGCTACTTTGAAATCGGATGGTGTTTTTCGGAGTAGTCCAAGGGGTTGGTTTACTTTTGGGCATGCTACATTTGCCCTTCTTTTCTTTTTTGGGCATATTTGGCATGGTGCTAGAACTCTATTCAGAGATTTTTTTGCCGGTATTGATCCGGATTTGGATGCTCAAGTAGAATTTGGGGCATTCCAAAAATTGGGAGATCCAACTACTAAAAGACAAGTGGTATAATATGGTATTACTCCGCTTGTTAATGCAATATTGAGAATTTGCATCTCAGGAAAATCTTCTGCTTTTGATTTCACCTTTTTCAAAATGTTGTAATTAGTACGAAAGCTATCTCTATTAATTATAAATTACGATCGAATTTATGGAAGCATTGGTTTATACATTCCTTTTGGTATCGACCTTAGGGATCATTTTTTTCGCTATTTTCTTCCGGGAACCCCCCAAAGTTCCCGATAAAGGGGGAAAATAATTGACTATTTTTCTAATCCTTTTTCTTACTTAAAGAAAAAAAAAAGATCTTCCCGATCGGGAAGGTCTTTATTTCTTTTTCAACTAGTCCTCGTGCTCTTCAAAAGGATCTCGAAGTTGTTCAGAAGGTTGTCCAAAGGCGGTGTATAGGGCATAACCGGTAAAGCTAACAAGTAAACAAGATATGGAGATAGCGACTAAGGTTGCAGTTTCCATTGGTAGGTAATCCTATGTATGTATATGTACATAATAGTATACAAAGTTAATTAAATCTCAACTAATACTCTTTTTTTATGGCTACACAGACCATTGATGATACTTCCAGAACCGGACCATTACAAACTACTGTAGGAAATTATTTAAAACCACTTAATACAGAATCTGGCAAAGTTGCTCCCGGATGGGGAACTACTCCTTTTATGGGCATTGCAATGGCTCTATTCGCAATATTTTTATCTATTATCTTGGAGATTTATAATTCTTCCATTTTATTAGACGGAATTCCAGTTAGTTGGGTCTAGAAAAACTACAAAATATACCCGGATCCCGAGCAAAAAGAAAAAAGAACTAAAGAAAAGAAGAATGTTAAATAGCTTCTATTTTTAGGTTATGATGTTCTGGTAGTTTGATCGTGTAATTTCTTTTAATTTAAGGATTTTTGGAATTATGGGTGTGCGACTTGTTATAAATTGATCTCTATTCTAGTACAGAAAACGGGTCTGTTGTCTTTATAAAATAAAGATGGTTCTCCTACCTCGTTAGATATTGCTCTAATAATGAATATCCGGAGCACGAGGTATATAATTCAATAAAATCTGAACTATGGTTTATGTTTGTTTTTAAGACCTCGTGACCAAGCTTCTCAATAATTTGAAAAATCTATCTTCTTCTTTATACCGATGCTCACCAAAGAATGAGATAGTATTCCATTTTGATTAGTTAGTTTAGTAAGTAACAATGAAATGCAAAGGTTATAACCCATAAAACCTTTTGAGTAATTTGAAAAGAAAAATCATCGGGGTAAAATGAAAATCTGGGGTTTAGATTCATCTATTGAGTTGAGATCTCGACAAGATAATTCCTATGGATCGTCTATACTAGGTGTTCTCTAAGTGATTTATCTCATATCACGAATAGGATAAAAGATCGTTCAAAAGGCCTATAGCGATTTATTTCGCATAAGAATGAGCCAACTTGAAATTTGAGCATTAATCACTATGACATTTTTTTTTCTTGTTATTGAAGGAAATCATGGATTATTCTTAATCCTCTTCCTTCATACAAAGAAATGAAATATCTATCAAATATTTTTTCTTTTCTTTTTTTTTTTTTTTTACAAGCCATGTACTTTGTTCAAAAAAGTTTTTTATTTGAGTGTTCTTGTTTAAGCCGTATGAAAAGAAATTTTCATATATAGTTTTCAGAGGGGGGACTTGAGTTTACCTATCTCAATAAAGTATACGATTGGTTCGAAGAGCGTCTTGAGATTCAGGCGATTGCAGATGATATCACTAGTAAATATGTTCCTCCTCATGTGAATATATTTTATTGTCTAGGGGGAATCACACTGACTTCTTTTTTGGTACAAGTAGCTACCGGTTTTGCTATGACTTTTTACTATCGCCCCACCGTTCTAGAAGCTTTTGCCTCTATTCAATACATAATGACTGAAGTGAACTTTGGCTGGCTAATTCGATCGGTCCATCGGTGGTCGGCAAGTATGATGGTTTTAATGATGATTTTACATGTATTTCGCGTTTATTTAACAGGTGGATTCAAAAAACCTCGCGAATTAACTTGGGTTACGGGTGTAATTCTAGCCGTATTAACCGTATCTTTCGGTGTAACCGGTTATTCTTTGCCATGGGATCAAATTGGTTATTGGGCAGTCAAAATTGTGACCGGTGTGCCTGAGGCCATTCCGTTAATAGGAACTCCTTTGGTAGAGTTATTACGCGGAAGTGCTAGTGTGGGCCAATCGACCTTAACTCGTTTTTATAGTTTACACACTTTCATATTACCCCTTCTTACTGTTGTATTTATGTTAATGCATTTTCTAATGATCCGCAAACAAGGTATTTCAGGTCCTTTATAAAAAGGAAATCTACATTTTGAATCAGTATTGAAAACCTATTGCACGTAGGGAGTTATTTCTTTGTTTCTTTCAGTCATTAATAACTTAATTTTTTTAAGATAATAATATATGGAAATAGCACTCATAAAGAGTCCTATTGAAACCAATAAATAGGAGCCTGCTTGCCACCCACACCAGAATAGATAAAGTTTTCCAAAAAAACCTGCTAATGGAGGAATCCCTCCTAGCGATAGCAGACATAAAGATAAAGACAAAGCTGAAAAAGGGTCTTTCGCGTATAATCCTACATAATCCCGAATGTTATTTGTTCCTGTACGTAGACTGAATAATATAATACAAGCAAAAGTTCCTAAATTCATAAAAATATAGAGTAGCATATAAGTTATCACACTTGCATATCCGTTATTTGGGTCTTTATCAATTATTCCAATAAGGATATATCCAATTTGACCTATCGATGAATATGCAAGCATACGTTTTATACTTGTTTGAGTAATAGCAATTAAATTTCCTAATATCATGCTAAGAATAGCTAATATTTCCAAAAGAAGATGCCATTCGTTCAATGAAAAATAAAAAATAATATCGAAAATTCTAGTGACTAAAGCTGAAGCAGCTACTTTTGAAATAACAGAAATAAAAGCAACGACTGGAGTGGGGGAGTTAGAGTCGAAAAGAGGAATTCTCCCTTCTCTCATTCAGAACCGTGCATGAGACTTTCTTCTTGCACGGCTCCTAAGTGATAAAAAAATTTGCAGAATCATTTGATTCTCTTTTTTTTATTACCTTCCTCGTGTATGTATAAGATTGAATATATTCGATTGATATAAAGAATAACTAATCCTTAACTTCGCGAGGAATCCTTACTCAGTGGTTATTATAGTATGCAATATAATATATAAATTGTAAATCATTCATTTTTCTTATTTTTTTTTTTTTTAAGTTCAGTTATGAAAGAGTTAAAAATAAAGTGAAAAATAAAAAATAAAACCATCTGATTTAAATCGTTCTGAATAGTCATGAGATGCTCATCTTAGGGTAATCTTTTTGTCGACGGATGCCTTCTTTTTTACACTCATAGTTTTTGAAGAATGAAAACTTACTATGTAGCATCTACGTTAAGAATAAAAGTACACGTCAATCTGACCCTAAAAACTACCCGTAATAATTCATTTGTAAAAGTTATTTATTGTATTGGGGTGGTGTAGTGTGTTAATTCAATCAAACAATTGAGTTTGTTTCTTACTTTGCTTTACCTTAATTCAATTCAAATTTTTGGTAAAAGTGATGTCTTAGTCCAAGTGGGAATAACAATCTTTTTTTCACATGTCTATAGAGTTTTTATAAATAGAAACAAACATCTCTAAAAAAGATATTGTATGTAATAATTTATCAAACGAATCGCACTCCTTCATATACATCGGGGGTCCATTGATGAAAAGGAACTAAAGAAAGTTTGAATGCAATTCCTACCGTTACAGATAGAAGTGCAATCCAAATTCCTGGAGAGTTATACATTTGTGTATTTATAAGACCATTGGCTATTTCTTGAATTTCAATCTCACCTCCAGATAGACCATATAGCCAAGAAAGACCATAAGCAAGAATGGAAGAACTTGTTCCACCCATAAGTAAATATTTCATAATAGCCTCATTAGACCGAACATCTCTTTTGGTATATCCAGATAATAGATAAGAACATAGACTTAAACATTCTAAAGATACGAAGATAGTTGTTAAATCATTAGCACCACATAAAAACATTCCTCCTAGAGTAGCTGTTAATATGAATAACAAAAACTCTGTTACAGCCATTTCTGTACATTGAATGTATTCCACGGATAGAGGAATACACAAAGTGGAACATAATAAAATGAGAAACCGAAATATTTTATTAAAATTGTTTGTTTGTAAATTGCCAAAAAAACTAATCGTGGGTTCTTCTCTCCATTGAAATAACAAAAAAGTTATGCTTAGCACTAAACTTGTTAAAGAGATGAAATAAAACCAAGTTGTCTTTTTCTGATCAAAAATGACATCGATTACTAGAAGAAGAAATAGGCCGAAAATCAGGATGCATTCTGGGAAAATGGAACTTCCATAGAAGAGAAGCAAATGAAATTCTTTCATAAAAATGATTTTAAGGTATAAAAAATGCATTTTTCATTTTGTCCGGATCATTAGTTACTAACTTCAATTAATATTCGAGCAACATTTTATTTAAAATCTCCTTATTATACATTATATCTATGATTTATTTTTCATTCTTCTTTTCCTTTCGTTTTCGTTCCAATAAAATTTGTATCAATTTTTTTGTATCAATTTTTAGAAAGTAAGTTTTCTTTTATTGATCAAAATGGGATATTTTATTGATCAAAATGGGATAGATCTGTGGATCTATTTATACTAATTAGTGGATTAACGGTAATGCGCAAAAGCTTTATTAGATTCTGCCATTTTATGAATCTCTTCCTTCTTGCGTATAGCATTGCCTTTCTCTCTGGCAGCATCCATTATTTCGTAACTTAATTTGAATTGCATATTTGGACCAGAACGTTTTCGGGATGACTCTAATAACCAACGAATCGCAAGTATTTTTCCTTCTTTCTCTTTTATTTCAATGGGAACTTGATAAGTGGATCCACTTACACGTTTTGATTTTACTATCAATTTGGGAGTTAATTTGTCTATTGCTTGACGTAGAACAATTAGTGGATTTTTCTCTGTTTTTTGTTGAATCTTTTCTAGAGATTGATAAAAAATTCGATAAGCTAATGATTTTTTTCCGTTCTTAAGAATACGGTTAACGACCATGTTAACTAATCGATTATGATAGATCGGATCAAATTTATCAATTTTATTTTCTACAGTACTTTGGCGTGACATGAGTGTGAAAAAGGTTCATAAATTTATTTCATAAAGACTAATCATTACTTATTTCGGCTTTTTAACTCCATATTGTAGGGTAGATCTCTAAAGGTATCAAAGATCTCCCTCCAAACCGTACATACGACTTTCGCCGGATACGGCTTTCCACATGATTCTATTTGCATATATAGAAGATATTCATTCTTATGCATAGAATTATGTTTACTCATTCTCAATTGAGTATCTGTTTCCTTTCTTTTGCTATGATTAGAAATCTTGTATTTTCTATATCTATACGATTAGGTCCTTAGGTTTAAAACAGAGTATAAAAAAGGAAAAGGTGTTTTAAATCAATGCTATTTGAATTGAGTCTGCTCCAAAAAAGTCAAGACATTTCCAATTTTATGTTAACACACACTAAGTAAGGGAAAACTTATAAAATGAATTAAATATTAAACCTTAGACATATATTATCCTTATTGTTTTAGCCTGCTCTAGTCCCCTTAGAAAACGTTCGTTATTGGGTTAGCCATATACTTTACATGTTTTTAGCAATTGACATGGCATCATCATAAAATGATACAAATCTTAGATAAGAATATACAACGCACTAGAACGCCCTTGTTTCTGGTTTTTGACTGAGACAGCATCTAAAATTCCTCGAATTATGTGATATTTAACACCGGGCAAATCTTTTACTCTTCCACCTCTTACTAATACTACAGAATGTTCTTGTAAATTATGGTCAATACCAGGTATATAAGCAGTGATTTCATATTTAGAAGTTAATCGTACTCTGGCGACTTTGCGTAAGGCAGAGTTTGGTTTTTTAGGGGTGATAGTGGAAAAGTTGGCAGAAAAGTGACCTTTACTGCCACTATATAAAACCATACATGAGAATTTCACCTCATACGGCTTCTCATTCAATTCTTTTTAAGACATTTTTGTTTTTCGAGTATTTTGAATATTATATAGATTATATTCTATGTAAAAAAAAAAACTATTTGAATCCTTCGGGGTTCATTTTTCTTTCTCTATTAAAAACAATAAGAGTGATAATCTTTTTTTTTTTTTATCCATTTTTATTATTTACATTAAAATGCTCATTTTTTATTGATATCTCGAAATATCATTTCATTTTGTTTCATCACAAATTCAATTCAAAATTGACGGGTTAATGTAAGCTTATCCATGTAGTTATGCATTATTTGAACTGGGAATCAATTTGATTCAAAATTTTGACTTTTGTGCTTTGGTTTGGGTGGCATGGTTTGTATACTGAGAATTATTTCGATGGCCTATGATAAAATGGTATCAATAGAATATATGCTCCGAGCGGCTGTGTGCACCAATCGGCAATATAAGGTAAGAAAATATAGAAAAAGTTTTTTTTTTGAAATGCAGCAATATTAATAGCCTATTTAGTTACGAATTTTGTTTTTAAGTAGAAAATGTCAATTTGGAAATTGTTACAGATTCCTTCCGAGGAATCATGATATAGTTTCGTTTAATTTCTCGATTCTTTTGGAATGGGAAGTTCTTACAATTTCCCTTCTGGATAAGGATAGGAAAGGGATATAACTCAGTGGTAGAGTGTCACCTTGACGTGGTGAAAGTCATCAGTTCAAAACTGATTATCCCTAGTTCTCTTTGTTATTTCTGTTCGCTCTTTTTTTATATTTATA